>CAKALU010067893.1:81967-202979 GCA_916700995.1 Hozukius guyotensis | reverse complement strand
TATGAGGGGTGATCCATGCCATTTTTCCCGCACATGATTGCCTGCTTCTTTTCCTTTAAGGCCCCCCTCCAGAAAGTTTTATTTCCCCTTTTTTTTTAACGTTCTTTCTCAAACAGAGAATGGGGATGTGGGTAATAGTTAGACATCATTCATTACCGTGGCAACCAGATTGCATCGATTTCAACCCAGTGTAGATGAAACCAGTTTAGATGAATTCACTGTTAATCAGACCACAAATGAGACAAGAATTAGCTCAACACACCGACTCTCTCTCACTCGCTCTCTTCCTTACCGTCTCCTCCTCACAACACACCGGTGGACGGACAGACATGTTGCCGTGGTCCGCCGTTTGAAATTAAATTTTTTTTCGGACATTTTTACATAATTCTGTTGTTTCTGTACATATTTTACTTAGTTTACGTACTTATTTTAAGCCCAATCATTATGTTTTTCCTAAACCTAACTAAGTGGTTTGGTTGTCTGAACTGCGGCCATTACCGTAGCTTTGTTGCCTAAACATAACCGTGACCGCTTCACGGTAACGATGTGGCGTAAAATGACATGCGAAAAGATGTTTCACATCGTTAACTCCATGGCGTGGAAGGGCACGCGAAAAGCCTAAAATGCGTTATCATGAGGCGCAGAATGTCTTTAAAATGTTGTGCTATTTATACTAAGGCTGTCATCGATTAAAATATTTAATCATATCATATTATAATGTGGGCATGTCTGTAAAGGGGAGACTCGTGGGTTACCCATAGAACCCATTTTCATTCAAATATCTGGAGGTCAGAGGTCAAGAGAGCCGTTTCCTCGCCAAAATTTTGCCTAACTTTGGAGCGTTATTTAGCCTCCTCCACGACAAGCTAGCATGTCATGGTTAGTACCAGTAACAGTATCTTCACTAGCTTCAAAACTGAGCCCGCTACAACCTTAAAAATTGCAAGTTGCATTTATGTGTTAAAGAAATTAGTGGCATTAAAAATAATTTGCATTAACGCGTTATCACGTTAACTTTGACAGCCCTAATTATAAGTTACGTTATTGACAAATTGTCCATACTTACATAGTTTCTATACATATTTTACTTAGTTTACGTGTTTATTTTAAGCCAAACCATGATGTCTTTCCTAAACCTAACTAAGTGGCTTTGTTGCCTAAACTGCTTAAACAACTTTTTTGATTGAACACAACCGCAACCGTTTCGCAGTAACAACGTGGCATTAAATGACACGTGAAAAAACGTTTCACAGCATTAACTCTGTGGCATGAAATGCCACGTGGAATGTCTTTAAAATGTTGTGGTATTATACGCCTTCCCATGATATCAGGTTGCTGGAGGGCGGTACTGTAGAGCCTTGTTGTGTTGCGCTCATGCGACCGTGGTGTAGTTTGTCTATACCCTAACGTTAGCTTTTTACTTCTGGTGATTGCTTTTACCCTTCAAAAATCATAAAAGTGGTGTTCTTTTGTAGAGATTATCTTAAAAAAAACGTGTAAGTATCAAAAATGTGTTTTTGCCACAGAGTTTACTTTCTGTAATAATCCCAGGGCGAAGCTAACTTCCTGTTTGGCCTACGAAAATACGTCATCCCTGCAGCACTCTATTGAAACAAAACAACTTTAGATTTAGGCAACAAAAGCACTAGGGTAGGTTTTGGAAATATGTCGTAATTACTACAGCCACTAGAGGTTGCCGGCGTTGTCTTCTTGTATTCGTATCGGTGATAAACCATGTGAAGAGATGATAACGGCCTTCTAAAATTTCTAGTATGTGTAGCAGGCCCCTTCTAAACCAGATCTATGAAGCTGATAGCATCCATTCAATCAGCTGATACCATTTGAATTCGGTGTTTGTGACTCACTCTGTTGAAAAGGTGTAAATGAAAGTAAAGGTGTGAATGAATACTAAACTGTTATTATTGTGCAAAAGTTCTTCTTCTTCTAGTGTTTTTGTCAGTTACCAAACAGCATCAGGTGCATCACCACCTCCTTCTGGACCATTTTATCTGGTTATGAAACACTTGAAATGACAATTGGAGACTTCACACAAATTACCCCTCATACTCAAACACACACACCCACGCATACACACACACATACATTCACACAGACGTCGACATAGCAGGATGTCACTATATGAAGCAGTAATCAGCAGGGCTCTGCCTGTGTAGCTGGTATGTGTTCCAAGTAATTATAATTTCCTTTGACTGCAGTCTTCAAAAACACAAACAGTTAGCTACTGGAGCCTGCTGGGCCCAAATTTAGACTCATAGATTTTTGATAATTTAGGGGAGAATTTAGTCTTTTGTATTCTCCTCATATGCTGTTATCACAAACATTTTACTAATTTATATTCAGGATTTGGATCTTCTGAATTATGACCAGATGATGTGTTTTAAACCTCTTTTCATCAATATGGCCTCCTACAGTTTAACAGCTGTCAATTATAATTTCCCTTTAACTATGATTTTAGAATGTTTCCTTTTTTTATGTCTTTAGAATATTTTCTTTCTTTCTAAGAATTATAATTGACAGCATAGACAAACATTTTTGTAACTATTTTTTATAATAAAACATTGACTATTAAATAACTTGCATTTCATTATGAAAGACAGACCAGACAATACCGTGGTAGCTACCTGTCAATCACAAGGTAGCCACGCCCGAAATCGTACCCTCCTTTATGGTCTATATCACTCTAAATGGGACCATAATTTACTAAATGATGATAATGCTGTATTGAAGAAGACTTGAAACTAGCAATTGAGACCATTAACTCATGTTTACAATGTTTACTGAGGTAATAAATCAAGTAAGAAGTAGGGTCATTTTCTCATAGACTTCTATACAATCAGACTTATTTTTGCAACCAGAGGAGTCGCCCCCTGCTGGCTATTAGAAAGAATGCAGGTTTAAGGCACTTCAGCATTGGCTTCACTTTTTAGACCTGGAGTTGCCCACTGGTGTGTTTGTGTGTGTGTGTCACGGCTCTGGACGTATATTGAAATGTATTTGTGTCAGAGTAAGTGTCTCTCCATCACGTGAGGATCTTTGTGGACTTTGTTTTGTGTGAGAGTGAGTGTCTTTGTCTGGTGAGGATCTTTAATTTCCCATTTAGGTGCTCGCTCTCTGATTGGCTGGAGGTGTGGGTTCGGTCTGGGCTGTGTCGGCTGCTGATTGGTCCCTCCATCATCTCGGCAGTTTAAAATGCTCTGGTGCCCTGCAGTCCGGTGACAGCTAACTGACAGCAGCCTCATTCTGTCCTCGGCCTCCAAACCTTATAGTTAAACTTGTTACTTAGATTGTGTGGGATTAGTATCCTTAGTGCCCCAAGTGGCTTTTGTAATTGTATGACTTGTAGTAGTTTTGAGTTTTTGTAATAAATCCTTTTTACTTAACTCAAAATCTAGTCCTAAAACTGTGGTTTGGGGACCGAGGAGGGATTATCCTTTATATTTTTATGTTGCACTCCGACCCCCCTAGACAGGGGCGTAACAGTGTGTGTGTTTGGCTGTGATGTTACACAGCTGGCTGGTGGAAGATTGCCAGGGAGGTGGAAATCGCTACTAACAACCTACTTGCTGTTGGCTATATCATTTCCAGTAAATATCATAATACAAAACATATTTTTTGTTTAAAAAGTACAAACATAGGAAAATATCAAGTATTACCCATCTTTTAAATGGTTACGTTTCCAGTCTGATCTTGATAGGTATGTGGTTTGTTTACATGATGTAACAGAAGTACATATTTAACGGATTCAGAGTGGACAGAAAGCATGCGATGTTGCGCAATATGATGCGATAGCCGGACGCTCGCTTGCTGTTAGGTCGTGTTACTGTCTGTCAATTTGACGGCAAAAAATCGGATATTTGAGACTGATCGGCTGGTCACAGGTGAGCATTCAGAGGATGGATGGCTTTCCTAGGTAGATTGACAATAAGGGGGTTTCTGAGCAGTTTACAGAACAGAAATTATCGCCATTCAATCGCTGAAAGTTCAAGTTGTAAAAAATGGTTAATTTTAACACCAAATCTGTGTAACAAATGGTATCAACCCAAAAATTGCTGCAACGACTTATGAGACATAATAGAGCATGGGGATGGACATCATATACTTCCATCATGATGCTCTAAGCCCTAATACACTTAACAATTTATTTTGATTGATTAATTAATTAATTTTCATTTCTTATTTATGACTAAAACAACTTGACACAGTGCTGAGCAGCATCTCAAATAATCTTCAGGTTCTCAGATTTGAGACGATGTTCACCACTTCTATGTTACATCTACTGTTGACTTTTTATCTACACCCTGAACATCCCCTGTCCCCTACCCCTAACCCTCTACACAGTGCTGAGCAGCATCTCAAATAATCTTCAGGTTCTCAGATTTGAGACGATGTTCACCACTTCTATGTTACATCTACTGTTGACTTTTTATCTAGGGTCTCAGAATATCTCATTAACATGGTTCTTACATTCCTGGAACACTGACACTCTCCTTTCTCCACTCATACACAGATATTCATCCTCTATTGAAAACCTGTATAATGATGACACATTCAAACACACTCACTCACCACATTCACAGACGCCTATTACTGCTGAGTGACGTCCGGTCAGTGCATCAACACCATCCTCAGTGCTTGGTGCCATATGTGCTGCGTGGGCCCTGTCAACTCCATTTGGTTCAGAGATCACACCGTCTAACACTGTACCAGATGTGGCCCGCTGGCTAATTACCAGAGAACAGAGAGATCTGTCACAGATATAGAAGTACAGTGATGAGAGAGAAATCGGGGCTGTGAATAGAGTGATGTAACACACTATGTACACACTAACCCACACATGTACACACTTGTGAGCATTAATAGACAGTGTTTGATCAATGTAATTAATGTTCAGTTCTGCCCTTTTGGAGAGCTACTGTGGTTGCCGTGGTAATTAGAAACTCCCATTTTTTGATTTAGATTTTTTTTTTTTTCATTTTTTGAGCCACACCACCCGTCCTACAAACACAGACACTCACACCAGCCGATTAGACTGGTGTCAGGCTATTAACTAGGCGTTATCAGTTGCTATAAGCCCCATAGATGTGGGTCAATAGGGGCCTACTACACCCACTAGTAGGTTTTATCATCTATTCACATGGTAGATCACCAAAAGAAGGTATACAAGAACATGACAGCGACCTCTATCGACCGTAGTAATTATGACAGGAGCAGAAGCGGAAGTCAGGCACTGTAGTATAGACTGTGTGAAACTTCATAAGGGTTGGAGGTCGGGGATAATGGACGAGACTCAAAAACAATGCAAAGTTATTTTTGTGTTTGTAGTTATTTTAACCCAAAACACAATGTTTTTCCCTAAACTTAACTGTTTTTTTTGCCTAAACCTAAAGAATTTTTAGTTTTGTTGCTTAAACCTAAAGAAGTGGTAGTTTTATTGTCAAAATCTAACAGTTTTTTTGTTTTATGTGCCTAAACCTTAAAAAGTTGTAGTTTTCTTGCCTAAACCTAAAGAAGCCTTTTTGTTTGTGTTCAAAACGTGACGTTTCATTCAGTTTAACAACATGTTAAAATTTGTTGCCTTTAAGTTTCAGTTTCACTTTTACAACGTAGAAGGTGTAGTAGGCCCATAATGACCCACATCTATGGTGCTTATAGCAACTGATAACGCCTATTTAATGGCCTGATAACAGTCAAATCGGGTGTTTCCTCCAATCTTTCAGCTACCATTAGGAGCACTGGAGGACACAGAAGCACATGATTTATTTCAGATTACTTGTCTCATGCACTACTGTCATGGTATAGTAGCCGTTTTATAAAAATAACTTTTTTTAATCCTATTTACTCAAATTCTACCTTACTGCTGCTTTAATAGACACCTGCCAGCCAATAAAGGACTTCTTTCACAAGTCATACCATAGCATAAACTAAAGTTTTAGAAAAGTCCAAAACCTCCATCCTTCCACCTGTTTTGTACCCAGAGCCATGCTGCGACCGCTAACACCGGGCTCTGACCCCTCTGACAAACACACACATGTAAACTGAAAGGCCACAGGACACAAGCAATACCAGCCGTCACAAATAACACAGACAAACACACTCATTTAATAGACATCAGCGTTCAGCAGAAGGTCAATAACTTCAAGTCCTCTGCCATTGAAGGCATGCGCAAATGTCAGATGGAAATGTCAATAAGCGTGTTCGGTGCATCATTGTGGCCACCCAGACTGTTTTCTCTCACTCCGTCTTCCTCTCTTTCTGAATGACTTTGTCTACTTCCTTATTCCGGTCAGGTACAGAGAAGCTTCTGGGCCCCTGAATCAATTTCGGATCTCTCTGTTGCATTGTCATTCGCGCTTTTCCTCCTCCTCCCCTTTCACTGTTTCTCCGTCCCCGTGCCTCCTTCTTTCTGCCGTCGATCCCTCTGTCTTCGATGTCCATCACTTCTCCCTCCTCTTCATTTCTATTGCCATCTGTCTTGGATCAATGCGGCTTTAGTCGCTGTCACCTTCCAGCTCAGGTCATGTTTGCTTCTCTCAGACTGCTCCCCCCACCTCTCCTTCTGCCTCTCTGTCTCGGATCAATGCAGGGTTTAGCCATTGTCACATTGTAGCGCAGGTTGTGTTTTATTGAAGCTGTCAAGGTGCTGACCTTTCCGTGTCCAGGGGAAGAAAGAGGGATGCCAGCAGGCAGGTATGATCGAGGGAGAGAGGGACGACCGAGCCGCTTATGAGTCTAATCTATCAAAGGGGCAGAGGGTGGAGGGTTTGGTTGGCTGCCAAACTTTGGGCTTCAAACACACTGCTCCTTTTTATTCCTCACGTCACTCACCTCTATTTGTATTTGTTTCTGTGTCCTGTGTTTTTTGGAACGCAATGGGCTAATTCAACATCAGAACGTTGTGAAACAATCTTAACCTTCAGTGGTATTGTTATTTTCTGTATGTAATCAAAAACACATCTCATGCACTCAGGATCAAGCTGTAGATAATCATCAAATCACATCATTAAAATGAAGCTCAAAGCAAAGCTGAGTATGAGGAGGTCTGGCCATTTACATTGTTTTCTCTTTTTTTCTTCTGCTTGTAGCCTGTTGACCAACTGACAGTCACAGGTTTTGGGATGTGCACAACCAGACCAGTCGCACAGCAGTTTGTAAAATAGTCATGAAATTTAATCTACTGATTCATGTAAGCTACGTAATTATGAACCGGGAAGTATAAAGAGCGGCGAACGCTGCGTAGGGAGAAGCTCAGGCTTGATGTGTTGGGTCAAAAAACACAGGACTTTCACCCATGACACTGGTGTTCATGTTCCGTGTGAAACCACAAGTCAAAGTTGATTTATTTGTCACGTAAACTCCATACTAAAGTTATAGCACTTCTGGAGTTATTTTAACCTAAACCTTGGTCTTTTCCTAAACCTAACTAGGTAGTTGTTGGACACAAAAACAAAATGCAATTCATCAAAGCGTTTTAGTGCATAAGAGCTGAGTGGACTACAGCGGCCTATTAGGGCCATTTTATTTAGAAAATGAATAATTACGGAGCAGGAGGAGGGGGTAATATTCCGAGAAAAAACTCTGAATTTCCAAGATTAAAGTCATAAATTTATGAGAAAAAAACTTGAAAATTCTCTGAGAATAAAGTGGCAAATTTATTAGAAAAATCTCAAAAATTTGTGAGATTATAAAATTGAAGATTTACGATAAAATAAACGTAAAAATATATATATATATATATATATATATATATATATTTAGTGGAGTGCAAAACTATGTAAATGAAAAACAATGTTTTTTTTGTTAAGGTCCTGACACACCAAACTGAAGGTCGGCCGTCGGCCAGTTTGGGGCCGCCGGTGAGCGTGTGTCAGCCTAGGTTTTGCAGTGTGTCCAGCACAGTCGGCTCTAGTCTCCCCGTGTTGGAGGCTTTTCGGCCGTTTCAGCATGTTGAATCAGTGGCGGAGCCCGTCGGTGAGAGAAATCACTCTGATTGGCTGTTCAGCTTAAACGAATTAGTGCACGAGAAGAGAAACGAAAGTGAGGAAAGCAATCCAACGAATAAAGTCAAGAGGAAAAACACAGAAGGCTCTTCTCATTTTTCATCTTCATCTCATCTGATCATTCCAATAGTATAGAAGTTCGGTTCTTTTCTGACTAAGATTACCACTGCAACATTATTTTGGAGATCTTCTACATCCATTTGCATGACACAATAAATAACATACCTAGTGTTAAAGCTGAGCAGCAGACTTCCCCATAGAGAGCTCCTCTCATTCCATTTCCTCACTTATTGTCACGGATGACCTCGAGGCTCTGAGTTGAGAAAATGTAGTAATTTTCTGCTCACACTGGGGCTTCAGAATAAGTGGAGATGATACCCCCCTCTGTGGACTCACCATGTGGGCTCCCACAGTAACCAGCACAGCCCAGATGAGTCCCCACAGCTGTCCCAGGGACACCAGTGTGCTGTGTAAGCTTGCTGGGGATTTTCCAGAACCTCATTCCTGCAGGCCACAGTGGAGATTTCAGCTTCCATTTATTAGATCAGAGAGAGGGAGAGACAGGTAGAGAGAGAGAGAGAGAGAGAGGGAGGATTGTTCTCACCCTGAGAAAGACACCACTGGTGGACCCACGCACGATGAGGTTTTTTTGGACACTGGACGTTGCCACTCGTCACTCCAAAAATGAAAGACATCTACAGTATTTAACTCAACTATAACTCTCTTGATGCAACGTATTCTTATACAACGGTTCGTATGATATCTTACGAAAAAGTTATTCCTCCTTTTTCATTCATTTTCCGACGAATGTCCGGCAACACGTGTCGATTGACGCTCGTTACATGCATAGTCTTTTAAAAATAAACTTCCGTCTCCACAGGAAACAACTTCCTTAGGGTTAGGCTAGAAAGCTACTTAGTTAGGTTTAGGAAAATATCGACTTTGTTAGGTGTAGGCAACAAAACTACTTAGTTAGGCTTAGAATGTACAGACAACTATCACTGGATCAATTTGATACTGAAGAAAACAAGCACTACCTTCCGAAATGGAAGGTAGAGCGTCTCCAACTGATGTACTGTGACATATCTCTCAGTGAAACAGAATATTTAAGCGGTGTAAAGTCACTAGAGGGATTTAAATCAAATAATTCACATTTGATTGGGCCGCTAAAAAGTGGGCGTGCTTAGAGTTTACCTTGATTACGGCGCTACAGAGCAGAGGACTGTTGGCTCCACACACACACCTCCCTCACCGGTTGTTAGATCAAGCAGAGGACGAGGGAGAGATGAAAGGGAACGGAGCCCGGAGCCCTCTGCTCACCCACCGGCAAAACTCCAGCGGTCGCTTCGCGTCATCATCCAGTGGACAGTCACTGCATGTACTGACGCGCTGCAGTGACACAGAGTCGGTTGAAAATTGGTAGAGTTTCTCTTGAATGAATTCGACCTCAGCCACATAGTTTTGGAAACCAGCCTTTTTGCCAACTGATATCCAAAAACACATCTTTTCCTGTCTCTCTCCATAACTACTTTGATCAAAGAACGTATATTGATTCAATCCATAAACGATTGGCTGGCTAGTTGCCCAAAGTCTCATTTGATTGGATGATTTTTGTAAACGCCCCCTGATCTTTTTTTGACATATATTTGCCATATAACAAATGATAAATGAACAATTAACACAGGGACACAGGTGACTCATGATGATTGTGAAAAACATTATGATTCTCTGGCAAATTCTGCACCGTCTTTTTTCTATGATTTCTAGGTGGATTTATGGACGTTTATTCTGGATGGACATCAGAGATAATGATATCCTCGGGAAGTCACACTGACATTTCTGTCCTCAGACTTGACTCAGTTATGACTCTGAGGAGAAGGAATGCGATTTTTGACACAAATTGTGGCAATCTGGTTAAAGCACATTAACATCCTCCATATGTGTGTCTGTGTTGCAGCAGTCAAATCAGCAGCCAAACTACAAAAACTGACTTCCTGCATGCACCTGTCCCTTTCTCCTCACACAGTATCTTTACTTTACATCAACCCTCCGAGGTGCCTCACAGTTCGGAAACCTCTGGCTTAGCGCATTAACTGAGATGATAAATGTAAGAATGGTTTTCCTCCCCTAAATCACTATTTCGGGAGATGGAGGTGATGGAGGTGCCAGCCCAAATTTAGCTAGCGTGAACCATCTACACCTGGTGACACTTGGACAGCTGACCGTCACTGGAGCAGTGAGAGAAAGAGATGAGGCTGTTCAGCACCAAATCCATCAGCTCGAAAGGTTATTTTGGCTCCTGAAAGCATGGAGACCTGAGAAAAGATTATCTTTTGAGAGGATCGCTTGCAGGTGAGGAAATGACAGAAGAGTGACCGAGCTTGTCTTGTCGGGGATGAGGTGTAGGTGGAACATACAATAAAAAAAAGCCTGCAATAGAGAGGAGGGCATCTTGGATCTTCGGCTACAGAATATTGCATTGTTAGTGCAGCAAGCGGACATACAGTAGGAGTTTACATTATTCCAATAAATTTGCATATAAACTTAATATTCCTGGCATAAGTTTCTATGACTTTACTGGTTTGCAGTATTGGGTTAACTTACTGTATATCGCTGCTCTATTTGAATGTGGCTATTTGTTAATTGATGGATCATCATGCTGCCGCTGTTGGTGTTCTCTGCTTCAGGGTCTGTTCAGGTCGACTACATTTTTGATCGAGCCATTTAAAACCTAATTATTATCTATTTGGGTCTGACTGTGTTTGGGTCTTTCTTTTTTTTAAAATGTATTTTGGGGCTGGGAAAGTTATCGCTTTTATTGTTGTGGTCTGAGTAACGTGACGTCATATAGGCTGTATTCCATTTCCGTCACCAACACAAATCGCAAAACTGATATATTTGACTTCAGGACATCTCTGACTACATACATGCTGAAAATCAACCATTTTTACTGGATTAATTTAGATATTATCCAAAGTAAAAGTCCATTGAAATGTATGATTCAACTTTTTCCCATGGTCGTGAAAATCGCAATCAATTGTAATATCGAATTGCAATACTTGTAGAATCGCAATACATATTGAATCGACACCCAAGAATCGTCACATTATCAAATAATTGTATATATAAATAATATAAATATATATATATCAAATATAGGTGTATCGTCCCAGCCCTATTTTCTACAGGCCAGTCTGGGCCGTGCTTATTTCGCTAAAAATGCATCCATGGGTCAATGAGTAGGTTGTATATTTTGTCCTGAAATCAGTTTGTAAATTACTAGGTCTTTCTTTCTCTCTGTCTTTGTGACAGAAGCTGTGTTTCCATTTCCATATTTGAATGCCCATTTTGAAGCATCGCATTAGAAAAGCTGTTTGGAAACGGCGAAATTTGATGAAATTTCCTCAATTGACCCTTCCTAAGTACCGCCCCTTTCAGTCAGTTGAGCAAGCTTGGAACCTGGCAGAACCCCGGTCAACTTTCCACTTTTCTGTTGAATTGTACTATATGCTATGTTTGTTCAAAGGTAAAATTACTATGTAAGTCACATTACAGGGGTGTCACAATCTTCACAGATACATTACACTGTGTATAGTGACAGTTACTACGAGGAACTTTCATTTTGTGTTAATTTTGGCGGTCCCTGTAGACAAATTTACGGTAGTGTTTCCGACCACCAGAGTTCCTTTTTGTCAAGCTTGTCCTACCTAGCAACAGTAACTACGTTTTTATGTTGCTTGAGGTGGTTTTTGCCTTTGTTGAAAAAGAGTTAAATGGGATATGGAAACGCCTTTGCCGAATAAATTCTGATGAAGCAAACATTTACCTCAAGTGACTGATCAGCTGTTTCCGCTGTTGCCATCTTGCCGGATGAATATTTATATTTTCTTCGTCTGCATGAAACATGGTCAATTCTAGCTGTAACAACAATTACAACTTGCCTAACTGAAACAAATTTCTGAAGACCTCTCTCCATTTTTCTCCCGTAGATGGTTAGATGGCCAAGGCGACTTGTTTTCTTTCCAGTTTGCAACCTCCACTTCTTATATTACTCTGTTTAATGTTGGATTACAGCCATGCGTAGCCTATAGCGCCAACTTCTAAAAAACCTACGCTGTAGCCCATGTTATTCGCTATAAACCAGTTGATGGAAAGGCTACTTATTCACAATTCTGTTTTTGCGGCATTTCAAAAGTTCACTTAAAATTCGCTTGACTATTGAATGAAATCACAAATATTAGATCTCCTCTCCTCTCTCTCTGGGACGATAATGGCCTCGGAAAGTGTCAGCACTTCCAGTAGCTGTGATGAACCAGCACAAAATGTACATTCCTGAATGACTCTATGGTGTGTGTGTGTGTGTGTGTGTGTGTGTGTGTGTGTGTGTGGGTGTGAGGAGAGGAGCATGGTGCAGAATAAAGCAGGAGCAGCAGGTTGAAGGTGTTTCTGGTTCCCTGAGGTTTTACTGTGTTTTCATGCCGTAGGCCTCCACCCCAGATTCAGCAAAAAACTACCCCACACTGTGTGTTTGTGTGTGTGTGTGTGTGTGTCACATCTGCATATTAATGTGCTTGCATGCTTTTCTCTGTGCTCTGCGTGGTTTGTGCAACAGTACTTTGACTCAATAACTTGTTTGTGTGTGCTTTTCATTTTGTGAGGGTGCTTTTATGTGTTTGTGTTCGACAGAGTGTGTTTTTTTATGGCTGTGTGTGTGTGTGTGTGGGCATGATGCAGCATCTATCACCGCAGGCCAGATGAGGTGGCCTTTGTGACATGTTGAGTCAGAAGCCATAGAAGCCCAAACCCATTTCAGCTACGTTTCAAGGACATAACCACTAAAGCAGCACAGTTTGGTAAAAGAGCTCAGGGCTCTGCGGCTGCATCACGTTGACAGGTGACTGTGAGCGTCACTGGAGCTTTGGAGAAACACTTTCATCTAACTTTGCTCTCCATTGTAAATGTCAGGCCTCATAGCATACAGTATGTAGACCATTTGAAGCACCTGACCTTAATTTGTCCTCCAACCCTAATTTATATATATATATATATATATATATATATAGCTTCATTAGAACGCATAACAACACATAGCTTCAGAACAACACGTAAATTCATCACAACACATAGCAACACATAGCTTCATCAGAACGCATAACAACACATAGCTTCATAACAACACATAGCAACACATAGGTTCATCACAACACATAGCAACACATACCTTCATAACAACACATAGATTTACAAAAACACAAAGCCTCATAACAACACATAACACATAGCTTCATAACAACACATAGCTTCATAAAAACTCAAAGTTTCATAACAACACATAACAACTAGGGCTATGCAAATTCATTTTAACGCCACTACGTTTTTATTGTTTATTCCAAAGCATTAACGCAATCAATATTTTGGAGGTTCTAGCGGGCTCAGTTTTAGTGAGTGAAGATACTGGTATCATATGAAACTAGAAAACCTAAAGAATCCATTAGGATCCATGGATGGATGGATAATCCATAATACTACTTTGTCGCAAAGTAGGTTTAATAAAGCTCCAAACTTACGTTAAATTGTGAGGAGGAAAAACTTGTCATGTCCATTTTCAAAGGGGTCCCTTGACCTCTGACCTCTACATATGTGAGTAAAAATGGGTTCTATGGGTACCCACGAGTCTTTCCTTTACAGACATGCCCACTTTATGATAATCACATGCAGTTTGGGGCAAGTCATAGTCAAGTCAGCACACTGACACACTGACAGCTGTTGTTGCCTGTTGGGCTTGAGTTTGCCATGTTATGATTTGAGCATATTTTTATGCTAAATGCAGTACCTGTGAGGGTTTCTGGACAATATTTGTCATTGTTTTGTGTTATTAATTGATTTCCAATAATAAACATATTCATACATTTGCATGAAGCAATCATATTTGCCCACTCCTATGTTGATAAGAGTATTAAATACTTGAAAAATCTCCCTTTCAGCTACATTTTGAACTGATGAAAAACAATATAAGATTAATTTGTGATTATTCATGATTATATAATTTAATCGATTGTCAGCCCTAGTTTAAAGTATATTTGTTTGTACCTCCTGCAAAAATGACACTGATCACCACAATTTAAAGTAAATGAGGTTCTGTGTTGATGTATGCAGCTCAGGAAATCTCTCTGGTCATAGAAACTGAAGAAAAATAAGGAGAAAGTGCAAATAAGCTGCTGATTATGTTAAAGAAAAAGTGTTTATGCTGCAAATGCTATTTCCAAAATCCTATTACTCCCCAGATCTCTGTGTTATACATTTCATTTTTTAAATAAAAAAACAAACAAAAGTAATGAGCCGTCTGTAATACACTGTGGAATGACAGGAATGTGTTTAAGTGTTTAGCCTTCCACAGAGAAAGAGCAACATTCTTCTGCATGCGTCAAACTTTTAACCCATACATAATGTGAGCATGAGTGCATTTCCCAACAGATCAAAGGCTAATTGGAAGAAATCTCTAGTGGGGGGATTTGCAACTTAAAGAGTTTCTCAGAGAATTTCCTGAGGGATTGAATTTAATTTTGACTGGCCATTAGTGAACACCTTGATGGACAGAGATCAAATAATCCCTGACCTCTCACACATTTTGTGTAATTACCATTACCATTACCAACACATTCACTCTTTGCTGTGTCAAACTAATCTTCCAGCAAACGGAGGAAATCCGCTCTCATCTCCCACATTTATTATTAGCTTCTTACATATATTAGCACTGGCTTTTAGAAAAAGTTACTTCTTACCTGAACCAAAACTCAATTTCCAGTAAAATCATTTAAGCTGCAGCTCCATGTTTTAAAGACCCATCTGTTTATCAGCCAACTTTCAAACGAAGTTTATCTCTCAAATGTACTGTTTTCCTTATTTCTAAACCTTCAGGTTTCAGTCATTTGAAAACAATTCAGTTTAGCTTGATAATGCTGTAGTGCTAGAATTAATTAATTTACTCAATGGTTTCCATACCTTGTTTTATTCCATCTTCTTGTCTGTACCTGTCAGTCACAGTGCTGCTCAAGTAGCAGAAAAATATAAAAAAATCTATATTTCAGTCCTTTAATTCTTTCTGTGGTCAACATTGTGACAGGATGGTGCCTGATATAAATGTTTTTTTAGATTTAACTTTGTTTTTTGTTCTTAATCCTTTTTGTATCAGCAATAGGTGAGGGTTGGTTGGGAGAGGGCTTTGGGGGGAAAAATACCAAAAATATGGAGGGACAATCATTTACAGTTGTGCTTTATTTGTATGTTTCTGTACACCTGATATTACTTCCAATAATTATCATTGGAAAAAAAAGACAGTACTCTAAGATTACAGTACTCTCCGAATCCCCCACAGGAACAGACTGATCCATCACGCTTCCACCGTCCTAACTCCTCATCCTCTTTCTCCCCTCTCTCCCTCCAGATCCCTCAGATCAGCTATGCATCCACTGCCCCGGAGCTAAGTGACGACCGGCGCTACGACTTCTTCTCTCGGGTGGTCCCTCCGGACAGTTTCCAGGCCCAGGCGATGGTGGACATCGTCAAGGCCATGGGCTGGAACTACGTCTCCACGGTGGCCTCGGAGGGCAGCTATGGGGAGAAGGGGGTGGACGCCTTCATGCAGCTCTCCAGGGAAGCAGGTAGGACTGGTGATGAGCTGCGACTTTCTGTATCAATCAATGGAAGAGTCTCTTTTGTAACTCGTTTACCAGGTTTATATCTGAGTGGCATTTTGTTGCACTATCAATGGAAGGGCTCAGAATTTCCCATCGGGGGATGCAGTTGTCTAGAATTTGTCTGAGGGGAGGCCACAGTGCTAAACCCCTTTATTAACATGATGGAGTGCAAATTGTTTAAAAGACTGAAGTCTGACACCCTCTCACAACTAAAGACAATGTGTCCAGCAGCGTAACAAAGTTGCGATTGGCCCCGGTGCAATTTTTTTTCTTTGGCCCTTGCCCCAAACACAAGCTCACGTTCATGCGCACACACGCACATAAACACACAACCACTCCAGACAATTGCAAAGCAGACAATTGCTATGCCGCCATAGAGAGGCTCACCCTGCAACTCCCATACTGCAAACCAGCCTTAGATCAGCGCCACGGACAGCAGCCAGAGCGCCAAATTTATCAAAGCTAATTTAACAGCTTACCCTGGACACAGCAGCCAAATGTTCTCACAGACACAGATTTCTGTAGGTGAACATTTTCCAACATATGAGACGTAACATTTACAGTGTTATAGATTTAAATCCCTGATCCCACTCCATAATACGCACGCCGTTTTGAGCTGAATGCCCAGCTGTTTCTATTTATTCTTGTCGCTCGCCTTGAAATTGCCACAATGGACCAGGAGCGGCTGATTGGTGAAGTTGAAATGAGGAGTTATTTATACAACACCTCCTCAATTCACTACAAAAACCTAAATAAGGTGGCAGCTGGCTGGAGGGAGATCGCCAAAGAGCTGAAAGTTCCCTACTGCTGTTGGCTATATTGTATGTCATTTCCAGTAAATATCACACTATTAAATGTGTTTTCTGTTTAAAAAAGAACAAACAAAGGAAGATAAGTTATTCCGTCTCCAGTTTGATCTCGAGAGCACAGCTGATAGGTAGCCCATGTGGTTTGTTTACGTGACGTAACAGAAGTGCATATAATGGATTCAGTGTGGACACGGTGTAGGAAGGCGATTTTTGGGCCCCTGACAGCTTCTGTGCCCCGGTGCGCTGCACCAGTTGCACTGTTGATATTTACGCCACTGAATGTGTCTTAAGTCACAGAGTTTTAGTCACAGGGATTTGCAGGCTCACTATTAATGAGACAAGATTCCTTTTGAGATGATTTCCATCCTGCTCTTGGTGGAAATTTTAAAAAATTGTTGAGAAAGTTCCTCCATGCTTACTTTCTACCCCGTTTGCTGCTTCCTGTTTGGCGCTGGAGAGAGCGCACCTATTGGTTGCTGACAATGTGTGCGTCATTGAACTTACGATATATTAAAGTTATTTGATTTTATTGGAATTTTGAGACAAGAAAAAGACTTAAGACAGTTTGGACTGAGTTTTATGACCACCTTACACTAGACGATCAAGATCACGGGAGAGCGCCGCAACTCTAGCAGAACTCTCGTGATTTTATTCCGACATTGGAAATATATCTGCGACAGTGAAATCACTTAAAAAGTCATTTGGTGTAAGGTCGGCATAACCTGAAATGATTGTCCTGGTCTTTACGCCCCCAAAACTCAGAAACATGTTTTTCTTAATGTAAAAGTAAAATATATGCATATACCTATAAATAAACATAAAGCAGATCAGATATAAATCGTTGAGTCACAGAAGCTTGAAAGGAATTAATTAGAGTATACAGTGGTGTTGATTGCTCCCCGAATAATCTCAGTGACATTTAGAGCAATTTGATGACTCTTCACATCTCACCAGTTAGGATGTGTCCTGACATTTATGTGCTGCAGTTTTTAGAGGATTATTAAAGGACACAGCGCTGCCAGGGTGCACAGAGGGCGCCCAGAAATCTTTTAACTGTGCGAACACCAAACAGTTGGCCAATATTTCCGCATGGATAAGTCCTTGATCATTGATCTGTGGCGGGTTTTGAACCTTGATTTGATAAAATGAATTGCACAGCAGACCTTCTCAGTGTCACCCCAAGCAGTGTTCACACTCTTTATCCTTCAACAGGTTCTGTTTGAAAGGATATTTAGGAAAGGATATTTGGCCTTAACCTCTGGCTGTGTTCTTGTTTGTAAAGGTAACTCGAAAGGCACTCACAGACTGCAGACATCTGCCAAGGCTCTTAAAATAATGCTTGTATCCGTACTGTGATTCGGATCCCCTCCAAAATGAGATGAGTTCTTACTTGGCCCATGGTACACTCTTCCTTCAAGTTTTATCTAAATTGGGCCGTAATCCTGCTGACAGACAGACAAACAAACCCGATCGAAAACATAACCTCCTTGACGGAGGTAATGAGCAGATAAATCAATAACCAGACTATCACCTGTAAGAAAGTTATTCATGCATTCAAAAGATGGAAAAAAAACAAGAGAAAAATAGACCATGTATGGGAGTTATATAATCAAATTTTAAAGTTTAAGTGCAAATTATTACTTTTGCAACAAGTACATTAATTTACTCGTTAAATTAAAGTTGATACAAAACTTTCAATAAGTGGTGTGTTACAATTTCTCCTTGATTTAAGTGTATTTTTAAGTATCTAGATTGACTGCAGACATGCCATTTACCCCCATTTCATGTTTGGAACACGTCATACATTTCTTAATGTAGACCACTGATCATACCTGCTACAGTTACATATCATATATTGCTGGATTCCGCACAGTCATACCATTCCAGCAAACCCTGATTGGTGATATTGAGACAATCACAGCCAAAGCTGCCTAAAAGTAAATTAATATATTCATCATATACTTTCATATTTGATATTTCTACTTACTATACTTATGTGTTTGTAGTACTGTATTTCCTCAATGCATCAATATATTCACATTCTGTTTCTTTACACATGTATAGTAACCCCCTGGCCACTATCACACTATATTTGGGATCAATCGGAGCTTGCATTATGAAATGACATGAGTTTTGGTGTATCATCTCCCATTCAGCCTGGTCTTATTTTGCATTTCTTTTATTTATGGGGTGTGTCACAATATCTGTCAATTTAACCGCATTTTCTGTAAAATATTTTTATACAAGAATCCATTTCATGATAAGGAGACCTAAGAGAATATGAAAAACATTGTTGTGCTTGGTTCTATCTCAAGATTGTGGGTGTCTTCCCACTAGCCTATTATTGTGAGAGCACACAATAACAAAGACAACTTTACAAACAGCCACTTAGTGTTGATGCAAATATGAACAGAAAACGTTTGCAAACTTTTGGATAATTGCAGAATTAATTATTTTTTGTTTTATCAGTGTGGGTTCCCAATATCAGGGCAGTGAAGGGAGAAAGTGGTTTCCTTTAAGCTGTATTATTTGATTGGCTATATCGTTCTATGTTATAATTCAAATGTGATGTTCTTCTATTCACTCAAGTAGGCAGTATATGTTTGGCATCATTGGGCAAAAATTCCACAATGACCTTTCAGCATTTTGTAATTCAAGTGTTCTGAGAGAAAACTAGACTTCTGCACCTCCTCTTGGCTCTGTAATTTCCTCCTCAGGTTTTAAAAAATATAGCCTGTGATGGGAGACTTTGGCCAATCACAGATCATTTCAGAGAGAGATCGTTCCTATTGGTTGTTCTGTTGTTTGCATATGCGTGTGCATGTCCCTTCAGATGGTGAAAGCAAGCCTCCAGGAAGAGCGCCGGGCTTTGAAGCAAGTTTTCGTAGTGGCCAAACTGCGGAACAACAACTTCCGTCATGTGATGCCATTGGGCCCAAAAATACTTTTTCCCATAGACTTACATTGGGAAAGAGACGTCTGTAACTCAGTGGATAATATTTTTAGGTAAATCAACTTCCCAGTATGAACACTTGAATAGCCCTTATTTAAATAATTAGGACCTAAAAGTTGTAAAATGCACTAATAGCCAAATCCAGAGTTATTTCCCTTCCTCCGTTCATGTGAATGAGACCCAGAACGAGGCTGGAGCGAGGGCTGGGAGGCAGAGTTAAAGGAAATGCTACTGCGCCTGCTCTATGGGCCCAATGGATGGAAAAGATCGCCAGAAGATCCGGCAGTCACGCCATTTTGGTTTCATGCGCCACTGCGCAACTCTCATAGGAATGAACGGGAGCCCACTTCCAACACTGTAGCCATTTCTCTTTATACATCCATGGGTTAAAGCCTGATTCCATGGCGGAATATCCTGCAGGAAAAGTTGGCATACAGGTTACTCTGCATCCCTCTCTACAAAGTATTTGTCCACAGTTAAATCATCATCTCTGGTGTTACTGGATCCTTATTAACTCACATGCCATTAAGATAGCCTCTTAAAAGTTTAACATCATTGGGTTTTTACAAAACGTTGGAGATTCATTACCTGCAGCAGCCGACTGACAGTGAGCCCGGACTGGACCTCTAACTTTCAGAGCTACTTTTAGCCTGAGGATGTCTTGTGAATATGAACTCCTGATTTTGAAACAATGGGAAAGACATATATTTTTTTCTCTACATGCACAAATACAGCTGCATGCATACAGCACGTCAAAGTGGCCACGTCTCGAAAGGAGCAAAAGGACATCACACACAGTACAAAGGGACAGTAGAGGCCATACTGTTGACAGTAGACCAAACATCCAGTCACCGTACTGTGTCCCTGCAGGCAGTGTGACATAACACATGGTTATATGGTTACAATTCTGCAGCGTCCAGTAGTACAGGCCACTATCAGGCAGTAAGGAACAGGCTGAGATCACAAAACTAATGATAAATCCATGAGAACTGCATTATTAAGAGAGTCTGGTCATTGAGCAGGTCTTGTAATTGCTCCTAAATCCCCTTATTCCTGATGCTATCAATCGTTCTACGCCTTCTTAGTTGACTATTCAGCTGATAAATATCTGATAAAAGAGCTCTCTGTGTGTGTGCGTGTGTGAAATGTAGTCAGGTCTTTCTGGGTTATCTACAGATTTGTGAGTAATCCACCATGTATTGATTGCGGGAGGTTCCTTCTATCAGTCGACAGACACACATCCACACGTAAACTCTTGCACACACACCAACAAGCAGAGCCGGTAATATAATTAGACGCCGTTCATTTCCAGCGGGGCGTTGAAGATAGGAGCCTGCACACACTGGTACGCATGCACACACACACACACACACACACATACACACTGGCGGTAATGCAGGGAGGACACATCCAGAGTGATTAGTCAGGTGGTAGGAGACTGATTAGCAGGGAAAAAGTTTCTCTCTTATCTAAAGTTTTCTCAGGCTTCTCTCACAACTTCTCTTCGTCTCTGCTGTCGACTCTGATAAACTAGCTGGATCCTGCAACAGCAGAGCCTCAAGTAAAAACAAAGTGTCAGTGCAAACCCACGGTACATGCACTGTGATGACAAACAGGAATTTCATATTTAGGTTGCCATTAGGGTTGTCAATCGATTAAAATATTTAATCGCGGTTAATTGCATGATTGTTCATATCGCGATTACTCGTAAATTAATTACACATTATTTATCTGTTCATAATGCATCCTAAAGGGAGATATGTCATGTATGTAATACTCTTATCAACATGGAAGTGGACAAATATGCTGCTAAATGTATGTATGTATTTATTATTGGAAATCATTTAACAACACAAAACAATGTCAAATATTGTCCAGGTAATGCATTTAGCATAAAACATATGCTCAAATCGTAACATGGCAAACTCAGCACTTATATATATATATATATATATATATATATATATATATATAAATAATAATGTGTGCAACTGTTAAAATAACATAAATTATAGCATTACTAATAATTCATATTTTAATTATAAGAAAGTTGCCTGAAGTTTTTATTGCAGAAGAAAAGGGAATCTATATTTTCAAAAACTGTTCTTTTATTTTGATAGAATGTGTTCCAAAACCAATAAATAATATAATACAAGTATACGAGACATCAGAGAAGATGCGTTCTACTTTTAGTGGCAACATTTTATAGCCGATATATACACCCACTTTATGAAACCTCTTTTTCTCCAGTGCTAGAAATATTGACAGGTTGACATGGAAGTACCATTTTCACGCCAGTCTGTTGTTTTATGTGAAGGCTAAAGCCCTGAAGATTTCATCTTCACAGATCTGGTGTGAGATAAAAACGAGCTCATGAAGCACAGAAGTCGATACTCGCCCTAGTTAGGATAGAAGTATATGCTGAACTGTCTTGTTGATGTAAGTAAGTACTCCATATTCTTGCCCATAGATTTAATTAAAAATAAATGAGTACACAAATAAAGCCAATTCCAGTAGGAGCCACAAATTTTAACTGGATTTCTTGTCCCAACATCCATCTTAGTCGGGCCAAAATGAGAAAAAAAAGAAGTTGTTCGTTAAATCTCTGAGTTTGGACTCATTTAACCAAACATGTCTCAACTGTCAGACCTTGGCTTTAAGTGCAAAGCATTTACCAAGATAAAAGTTCAGATCAGTTTGTGTTTGTTCGTGAAATAAAAGCTAAACTGCACACATGGGGAAGAAAGTGTTGAGTCTCAGAGGGGCTTTCTGATCAGGGGTTATTATTCTGCAGCTTCCAGAATACAGACGCATTTCAAAAGACCCTCAGGAACCTGCCCTTAGTATCTCTGAATCAGCAGGATTGTGAAGAAAACTGCTGTGAGATATTTGCTTTTCATTCCTTCAGAGGTTGAGAATGCTGACTGGGTAACTGGGCCCCTGAATACCATTTGAACTGAGTACTGGCAGCAGATAGCAGGAGGGAATAACGTCTCCCAGCTATTTACCATGTGAAGCATTAGAGTGAACACTAACAATCACATGAGGGGTGAAAGACTACCTGCCGCTACTGTTTGGTTTGAAAATAAACTGTTTTCATTGTTAGGTTTCTTACATGAGCAATACTGCCATTGTCAGCATTATTTATATAATTAATCATACATCTCACAATAGGCTGCAATATCACAGTGTCGACAAATCTGTCGTGATATCTGAACTTTGAGCTTAAAATCTTTGCAATTTCCTGTAAAAAACTAAAGCTACTCAAATAAATCTTTGGAATATAGCCAAAGAGTCAACATATAGACTGAGTTGCTACTAGTGGTTTGACTTTGCATCTTGTAGTGACTCTGAGGATACATGTGCACCCCGTTCTCAATCAGACCTCGTCAAATACCGTTGATTGGGCAGCGCCCCTCGGCATCGGAAAACAAAGTATCATTGAGAGTGAGTCACGTGAGTCGTTAGTATCGCCAGTCCTGTGAGTCGTTAGTCCCGTGAGTCGCTAGTCCTGTGAGTCGTTAGTCCTGTGAGTTGTTAGTATCGCCAGTCCCGTGAGTCACGTAAATCAAAATATATCGCCAGTCCCGTGAGTCGTTTGTATTGCCAGTCACGTGAGTCATTATTCCCGTGAGTCGTTAGTATTGTCAGTCACGTGAGTCATGTGAGTCATTAGTCATGTTAGTGGTTAGTATCATCAGTCCCATGAATCGCTAGTCAGTGAAGTTAACATCAACCACGACTGTTTCCTTACCCTACCTAAGTGGTTGTGTTGCCTAAACCTAACTTCCTGTGAAAACAGAAGTTAATTTGAAAGGACACTATCCATGTAACGACCGTGTATTGACATGCTGTCCCCGGTCCGTCCAAAAGTAACACAAAAGCGGTACCCCGTGTGTCAGTCTCCGATGCCGAGGGGCACTGACCAAGCGGCGATATTGGATGAGTTGGAAATGTGTTGACATGAGAGACTTTAACATTGGTAAAACCCCACCCTCAATTTCAAATTGTTTGAATTTTTTGTCTGTATATCCACGTTTTTAACACGGAATATATCTGTAAATGACTGTTGGCCTATAGAGGAGATTGTCAATGTTACTGGAATATAAGAAGAAACAAATCACAGTCACTCACAAATAAAGGGTCTTTCTTAGTTTATTCAGGGCAAACAAACAAGCGTGTTTCAGCTAGGTGATTTGTTTCTTCTAATCTTACTACTACCTGGCATCCGATACAAGATTTGGAGATGTGCTCGCTGCTACTTTCTATTTTAACTGGAATATAAGAACTAACCAAAAAGTACATATTGATAGTGCAACATAAGGTAATATGAATGGATTTTGTCACTTCTATAACGTTGCAAAGGAGTCAGGTAGGTGTTGGCTACAATTTGAGCCCCATGTTTTAGCCTATATTTGTTTACATTTAGTCCAACTGTCACCATTAAAAGTATGCTGAATGATCTATTAGCAGCTCCTGTTTGCAGTGTAGCCATGGATGTACAGACAACTATCACTGGATTACAATGATACTGAAAAAAACTTTTCGCAGAAATCTAGAACAAAGAAGCTCCTTAGAACTTGCCTGAGTGTATTTATTTATTTACGATGGACATCAGATGATCAATGATATTCTTGGAAAGTACACGTGATTCTGTAAAAGTTGAATGTCGGCCAGACAGCATAGCACCGTCGGCCCAGTGTAGGCAGACGGCTCGGTCTTTAGTGCTCCCTGGTCGGTAGCCCATCAGCATGCTGCTCAGAGGATTAATGGAGATGAATAGAAGTGAAATTAATTTCATGGAGCAGAGGCTTGTGGATTTTGGGTCCATTCCAAGTGTCAGTTTGTTGTCGGAGCAGCTGATAACAGCACACAGAACAGAGAAGACGTCTAGTCCTCTGTTAGCCATTTCATGAGACCATTTTTTGAAACTTGCCCGCACTGCATAAAATGAGATGTTGTGACATTCTACTTCTATCATAAATTATCAAAGTGTTTTCATAATTTGTTTTAAAACTGCTATGCTTCCGCGACGGTTATCAGCTGTAACCGTGGTATGCAACACATTCTCACTCCCAACTCGTCAAATACCGCCACTTGGTCAGTGACCACCACACGGGGTACCCCTCTTGTGTTACTTTTGGATGAGCTGGGGACGGCGTGTCAATATACGCTCGTTACATGCATAGTGCCCTTTCAAAATAAACTTCTGTTTTCACAGGAAGTTAGGTTTAGGCAACACAACCAATTAATTAGGGTTAGGAAACGGTCATGGTTGACGTTAACTTCACTGACTCACAGGGGTTGATGATACCGACAAGTCACGAGACTAAAGACTGACGTGACAAAATAAGTCAACGTTACTTTTAGTTTCACATGACACATGAACACTAGTCTCCTGGTTGAAAGTCTTGTGTTTGTTTGACCCATCCACCACCCCTCTTGTCCGCCCTCAGCGGAGTCTCTTGCATGCTCTCTCTCACTTGCTCCAACCGTTGAATAACGCGGCGGGTGGGTTTACATTGGAGTTAGCTGAAAGCCTGGTTCGTCGCATACTGTTGCTAAAGGGTGCCTCCATGCATCGGGTTCCGATGCCGATGGGCGCTTACCAAATTGCGGTATTTGACGAGTTGGGAGTGAGAACGGTTTGCCGTATGAGAGCAGTGCCGAGTATCGGCAGTGAGCGAGCCAGTGCACGTATATTCCCTAAAAGGCACACACGCCAGGGATGTCAACAAAGCAAGGAGAAGCTCTGATTATAACACAAACAGAGGGAGAGCGACTTCGTTCTCTGCTCAGGTAGACATTACTTCTCTATATCTTTACATAGACAATAGTTGTTTACTGCTATATTAATGCTCTGGATATCAAATTTAGCACCTTCAAGAAGTGAAATCCTTTTCACACATCACAGTGTTATGTACAAATCTTCAGTGAAGTTCCGCTGCAGTGATGTTGGCTTGTTTACTGCCTCCTACAACCCACATTTGTCGACATGGACATCAGTAGCGTGCTGTTCGGACTCCTTTGGTTTTGTTTCCATGGTGGCTCCATAACTTCTCATCTCTGCAGCTGTTTGCCTCTTCATCTTCCTCCATCTTCTTTTCAAACAACCATCCCCCTCAGTGTGTTTATTTATAAATTCATTAGTCTGGAGGAATATTAGAAGCAACACACCAGTTAATGCAGCGCATAATTCGCCTATTTGATTACCTTAGAATCCCGGATGGCATGCATGAGCCGTTTATTAGCCTCTTCTGCTCCCATAAACACAGAGTGGTGACACATACTTATCACTATAGTAGGAGCTGCAGGGTGTGTGTGTGTGTGTGTGTGTGGGGGGGGGTGAGTGGGTGGGGATGTAAAGAAGGATACTAAAAAAGGAAAGAGAGGTGGTTTCACTTTACTTCATCAGACCATGGTGTGTTACTCCGGGAGTGATCGCCAGTCTGAAGCGATTCAGGGAGAGATCAGTCAACGAGAGGAAACATATGGCATTGGTGTTCAGTAATACAGTTCATCGTTGCACAGCCTCTACTAATGTTTCCTCAGCTTATCTCAGTACAGCGCGGCTGCCATTCATCAAAATAACTCGTCTGCTTCCCTCTAAATATTCCATTTTGTAAAACAAATCCATCCCTTCTTTTTCTGTCCTCCACACAGCTCAGTCATGATCACCGAACAGCAATGAGCGACACCGACTGATCCCTTTTCATGCTCCGCTCTTGTTTCAAACGCATACGCAAATATTCCAGATTTCATTCTGAGTAATTTCAAAATAAGTGTTTCAAAGAGGAGGTTGGCAGCGTCCCGCGGGCTGCGTATTGAGTCGAAGCAGCATCAATATTTCAAGGTGGAGTCTTCGTGGGAACTGTCGTCATTGTGTAAAATTCGAGGAGGTTGCTGCTTTTGATGCACATCAGCTCAATATCAGGTCGACATCAAGGACTTTGAAAGAGAAAAGAGGCAGGAAAGGGAAAACAGATCAAGTTGTTTGTACTGGAGTGTACATGTGTGTTTAGTGGTTAGTTTAGTGCAATAAAAATCTGCACCTTCCAGATTCGTCTGAATTGACTGAGGGATCACAACACAGGTGTAATCACAAATTAATCACACATTTTTGATCTGTTCAAAATGTACCTTAAAGGGAGATTTGTCAAGTATTTAATACTCTTATCAACATGGGAGTGGACAAATATGTTTTCCTACGAAGGTCAAGCATGTGTCAATTTCTGCCCCAGTCTTTTCAAAATAAAACTACGCAGTTAGGTTTAGGAAAAAATAACACTTTGGGTTTAAATAACACCGTAAGTGCTGTAACTTAAGTACGGACGTTACGTGACAAATAAATCAACTTTGACTTCTGGTTTCACACAGGACATGAACACCAGTCTCCTGGGCAAAGGTCCTGTGTTTCTTGACCCACTCATCCATCCCCACCTCCTCCCTACTTCCTGGTTCACAATTACATGGATTACATACGAACTAAATTTGTGCTGACCATCACGAAAAAAATGTGAAATTTGTATCTATGTGCACGAATCAATACATTGAATTTCGTGACTATTTCATGAACTGATGTGTTACTGGGCCGATATAGTACAAAGTACATAAATATGTTTGCATTAAGGAATACTTAACCATAGTTTAGAATTTTACACCACACACACATATCATCTGAACATGAAATCCAGCATCCCATAGTCTACATGGGAGCTAGTTATAGCAGTTACCAGGTTATGAAACCGTCTTGTCAGCCGCTGCATCAAAGTGCAACTCACTGCTTTAATGACTACCACCGCGGGAGGCTGCCGACAGAGCGTCAGCCAAGTCCCAGGTCATTAAGAGGAAGGTGTAGTCTCGCTCAGTGACTCATCTGCTCAGCCACTGTGATTCGTGACTCGTCTGATTTTAGCTCTCGCTGAACAACAGCAAACCAAGAAGCCGAGCAGCACAATGTTGGATCTCATTACTGCCTTTAAAAGTTTGAATAGTTTCAATTCCAATTAAATCCAGTCCAAGTCCTTGAAGAAGTTCTGCACTTCCTGTATGTCTTGTGTCCTACAGTTAGTCTGACTGAACTGCTCTTTGCAGCGCTGAGTTTCTCTAGTTTGGCTGTGGAGCATGACCTACTGAAATATCCTGTTGTTTTAACATTTGTATTACAGCTGGTAGACTGATACATTCACACAGGCTTAGAGAGTTTTGCCAAAATGGCTTCTAACCACAGCCAACAGCTACGTCGTTTGTAACAGTGTATGAAGACACGGACAAATGATGTCTTCCTGCTGATATAGAAGTATATTTACATACACTACCATTCAAAAGTTATAAATCAGCTGTTAAATTGATTTTTCTCTTCTTTTCTTAAATAATAACTATTTATTATTCAGACACCAAATATTTTATTAACATTTGAAATAGTTTTGGCAGCAAAAGAAGAACAAAATGATGCAAACTTCCATTTAGTCAATATCCTCACAGTGTTGCATGATGGAAAAATACTGTTGGCACTTGGATGTTGAATTTGTTTTCCAGCCCAGAAAAGCGTCATTGACCGTCGATCATTATTGAACCATAACATGTCAACTTGGCTCTAAATATTGAGGTAGTCAGTTTAGTCTATATCAGGATTTCAGGAAAACAGGCTTGGACTCAAACGCAGATGAGGATGTGGAGGCAGCAGGTAGGAGTACAATGATTTAATAACCAAAGACTCATATGTATGAAAATGTAGCTGGTCCGGCAGACAGGTAACACAAGTCAAACCAAAACTTAGGTCACAAAAAATAAACTTGAAATTCTAAACACTTGAAAAAACTCAAAAGGGTGAAACACTACAAGAAGGAGTGAGGGCAAACTGACGATGAAACAATGGAAACACAGAGACTAAATACACAAGGAGAACAGGGTGATAAGACACAGGTGGAACAAATCGGGGCGCGGGAGGCAATCACAAAAGCGGGAAATAAACAAAGGCAGGAAGTAAAACCAAACAAAACACAAGGAGGAATGAACTTATCAAAATTTAACAGGAAACACTAAACAAATGAATAAAACAAGGAATATAACAAAAAACCCGTAACCTAGAAACCAAAATCCTTTTGGCAAATATGTTAGTTGCTGCCACATCCTACACACTGTACCTTTAAATCTGCACACATGTTGATGCTCAGCTTCCAGTTTCTTTCACCAATGACCAATGGTGATTTCTTCTATTCGTATTCAACTGTTGCTCAGAGGGATCTTTGTCTCTCTGCCCTTTCAATTATCAGTCTGGTTGAACCATTGGACAGGGTTTTGTTCTCCATGTACAAAACAAACCCTTCATACTAAATAACATGTATTTGTAAAGAGGACTTTCTACAACCTCAAAGCATGAAAGATCAGTCAGACATATAGAGTAGTCCTCTCAGACATCTGCGGTAAAACGAGTGACAACTTTGGTTTTGGTGTGACATTTAAAACTGTACTCACTACAGATGTGTTAATCAATAAAAGCACCAGTAAACATGTTGTAGATTTATGAGTAATAGTGATGACTATATTACTATATACTACTACTATATACAGTATATACTGATGACTCAAAAGCTCTGTCTCTGAATCTCGGAGTGCACATATCTTATGTTTGTGCCACATAATTCACTCTGGATGGTTGTGAGCCAAAGTGAAGGAGAAGTTCTTCCACAATCGCTCTGCATCCGTCGCGACTCGAGGCCAAAGAGGAAAGATAAGTGCAAGACAACATCCTTTCAAATCAGCCTATAGGCCTTCCTTCAGATAAGCTAAGGAGCTTAAAATGGGAGTCAAAAGACTGGAACTGGGATAAAGTAAGCTAATACAGCACTTTTCACGGCAACAACATTTCCCGTTTTGCAATGTGTAGTACACACTTTACTGTAAAACCGCATCAGAAGCTGGTGTGAGCAATTTAAAATGCCGCGAAGCAGCAGCATATCTTCTAGGTGGTGGTTTGTTTCAGGACCACAATCGAGACACTGATGTCATGTCCTCCATACTTGTGGGCAGAGGTGGGAGCAAGTCACTGATGTGCACATCACAAGTCTTAACCTCAGGTCTCTAGCAAGTCCCAAGTTACTGTGGTGAGAATCAAGCAAGTCCAGTTGAATCCCTGCTATAAGTCCAACAAGACAAGTCAAGTCATATGAATTTCTGTCTACCCTAATTGAACCCATCCCGAAGTAAATGCTGACCGCCCCAATTATAAAATGACTGTTTTTCTACTATAATAGTATTTCAGCAATTAAAAGTGATGCGTGGCATGAATGAAACACCGTGGAAATGATTAAATCGTAAATTTCATTAAAACATTTGTTACATAATCCTATACATATTCATTGATTTGTTCATATCTCTTGCATTCACTTCAGAAATCAACAGGGTTTTCTTTTTTTATTCTAATATCTGTCAACTTTGCGTGACTGTTTTTATCTTAACATTTGTAAACACTGTTGGTTTGTGCACATGAAAGAAAGAGAGACACAGAGAGAGAAGAGAGCACATTTGGACATTGTTTCCAACTGTTCTGTTCTGTGATATGCTTTGTCAGTTGAGCCGCCAGTGAAACCAGAAAATGTAAAATTCCACCACGCTTCAGGATGCCATTGTAACTGCCTGACAGCAGCGGTTCATCTCCTTGCTGTGTGTGCGCGTGTTTAGTTTAGTTTATTAGATTCCCATTAGCTGACGCCATGATGCCAGCTAGTCTTCCTGGGGTCTGACAAAGAAATCACAAACAATTTTATACATTATATACATTCAAACATCAGTGTCACATACAAAAATCAGGAAACATTTCATTTTACAGGTCCACAAATTTCATGGTAATTAGGTGATAATAAGCAAATAACCTATCAGAAATTTCTTTGGAATTACTGCCAAATTACCCCAAGATTTACCTCAAGATTTATCCAAAATTTCTTTGTTATAAACATGATTGTTAACAATAACAGCTCTAAAAAATGCTAATATTTAGTACATAATAGTCAAGTCCTTTTGAGTCATGCCTCGACTCTAAGTCAACTCGCAAGTCCTCAAATTTGCGACTGGAATATGACTCGAGTCCCCCATCACTGCTTATAGGACAACAAAAAGTCCAAGATTAAGTATTTCCCCACCAGAATTGTATTCCTTGAAGTGTGGATTTGGTTTTGAAGCAGCATTTTCATCTTAATGTTTGGAAAAAATACAGAAATCATAATTGATTATTTAATAGGTAAATTTTTTTTGGTGAATTGGGGAAACTTAGACTCAGTATTTCTAAATCCCTGCCTATAGTCCTGCTCTGTATTGTACATAGATTTTCTCATTAAAACTTGGTGATTCCAAAAAGACCCAGAGATATGTACAAGCTGAGAATAACCTCATTTATCAGTTCATATGCTACAGTGACAATGCAGTCATAACATCACATATTAGTCTATCCATCACCCTGACATACACACACACACTAGACACACACACACACAACACACTGTTTTGCTTGTACACTACCTCCTTTATCCAAAATGCATTTTCTACTCAGGACAATTTGTGAGCTGGCGTGATCAGACCGAGCTTAATAAATGATTTAGTTGTTTTCAGGAAAAGTTTTCACAGCTTTGGTTACTGTGAAAACAAGTGGAAAATGATGATTCTCATTGCAAATTAAGTTGAAGTGTGAAACTGCAGGAGACGGCTCGAGTGGTGCTGCACTGATCCATCGGCTGCTCCCCGCGGGTCGGAGGAGTTGCACTGATTTCACACACTGATTTCAACACTTGGATGCCGTTCCACATGAAGTAATACAAGCACATGTTTGCCACAAAGAGACTCAGTAATTGGACAAGTACCATGAACTAAGAAGAAAAAATAAAAAATAACCCACACTTCTATCTGTGATATATTTACTGTATATACTATATATACATTATAGACTACAATAATTTTAATTCCTGTTTAAGATTTGACTAATTTGTTGCTGCATTAAAAAGGTTTAGCGTACACTTTATTTGTAATTCCTGTAATTTTCAAAGCCTTTCAAGAAGTTGCTGGTTTGATGCATTATTATTTTAATAATAAATAAACAATCTATGAAACTATCTATGTATTTATTTGTTACATTTTGTTTTAAAAAGTTAGTAAAGCAGTTTAAGTCAAGCCTGATGTTGCTTTACACATAAAATAATTATCCCAGTCACTTCCATACATACAGATTATTAATTAAACACTGGTACTGGGTCGGTACTCAGTATTCCCAGGTATCGCTATCGGTATCAGGACTGAAAAACTCAGATTGTTGCATCCCTAGATTTTGAAGCAGATTTATGCCATTGGAGTTAGTTGAAAGCCCGGTTCGGCACTCATCAAACAACGGTATTTGACAAGGTGGGAGTGAGAAAAGGTTGACTTTGTCACAATACACATCAGAGATAATAATATCCTCAGAAAGTGTTAGCCACATTGAATCTAAATATACAGTATTAGTACAATGTCTGTGTTTAAAATTTGACTGAGTTAAGAGTCCTAGTAGGAGAGAGATTTTTGTGCGAATTGCAGCAATCGTGTGTCTCTTAAAGGAATACTTCAACCAAAAAATTACCATTCGTATGTCAATTACTCACCATATGTTACCTTGAATTCCTGAAGAAAACTTTGTTTTCCCCCATGTCTCCACTGTGGCTGCGCTGGTGTACAACTCACAGCGCGTCTGTGCAAGCAAGAAACGGTAGTGGCAGAAGAGTTTTAAATAGTACGATTTTGGCGAAAATGCATGTTTGTGAAGTAGTGAGCATACAATTAGATAAACAAGACTTGGATTATACTGCAGGAGTTGTGTGAGAGTTTGTAAATGGATTTTTGATATAGTTTTGCTGTTTTTAAACCTGGAGCCAATTTACATAAATTCATGAAGGGTTAACTCTGTTTTCTGGATACTTTGGTCCCCGTGGAGGCGTACGAGAAAAACGTGCATGCCTCCACCACATTTTCTTTCATGAATTCAAGGTAACATGCGGTGAGTAATTGATATATAAATAGTCATTTTATGGGTGAAGTATTCCTTTAATTGCCTGCCTGAGCTGTGTGTGTCAGCCACTGCTGCTGCTCCAGCAATTACTGAAAAACTCAGACTGAGAAGTGGACGTAGTCACCGTGACATCACCCATTGGTTTCTGGACTGCTGTTTTGAAGCCTCAAGTTCGGCATGTTGTTTTTTTTAGCAACCACAATTGACACGAGAGGGTGGAGCTAAGTACAACTGAACGCTGAATAAGACATTTTCAGTCAACCAAAAAGGTTATGAATAACTTTCATGAACTGAAAACACACTGTGAAAGGGTTAGGGAGCATAAGGGTTCAAAAACACAGACTTCCAGACCGGACAATGCCGTGGTAGTGACCTGTCCATCCTGCATAAATCATTCCCTGCTTTATGGTCTATTTTACTCTAAATGAGACCATAATTTACTAAATGAACATCATGCTGTATTGAAGAATACTTGAAACTAGCGATTGAGACCATAAACTCATGTTTTCAATGTTTACTGAGTAATAAATGTATAGAATGGCACTCGGAGAGCGCATAGCTCCACGATGCTTCCTGACTTTAAAAACAGATCACAGCTGACAGCTGGCGTAACCGTGAAGTGGTCGGCTCATTATTAACACGGTGTTTTTCCATGTAACGTATTGGCGGATGCCTCTCTCATTCAGCAGCCTTGTTATGTCTGTATAGCGTTACACTACGTTGTCTCTCATCCCGTCATCTACTGCTTTTCTTTGTCACCGCAGACGGCAAGCAGCAGCAGCAGTCTCGACACAACCACACACGTATCTCTCTGCTCGAAGAAGGAAGAAGGCAGGGTCACGCATCATCAAGGCGTCATCAGTTACACTGCGCATGTGTTATACCCCGTGGTCTTAATGCTCAGGCTGATTGGAATTCTTAAAAAAAATCCTGAATGTGGATCAAGATCCGGATCACCACCAAAATCTAATGGATTGATCATTGTGCCACCCCCCCACCCCACCACCCCCTCCAAAAAATGGGTTATTTTTGGAGTAATACTGAAATACGGAAACAAAAACAAAGGTGCTGATGATGGTCACTTCTCATACTACAGTATTAGATAAATTAGTTACAGTATTAGTTACATTTTTAGATCATAGAATTATTTCACAATGATTTTGCATGTCATGTGCTACATACCGTACGGCGTGTACCTCCACTCATAATGGGATATGTAAACAACCTCAAAGCACGGTAACTAATGCGTGCTGCAGGCATGTAATCATTTTAATCTGACTAAACAGATGAATAAATCAACAGTGCTTCACGGTAAAAATGACATTTTGGCATTTCTTAAGCATTATCTATGCTCCTCAGATCACACAGCATCCGAACACGATACAATCATTGTGAATGCTTTGTTATAGAATGGCTGATACTAATATATTAAGATATTGAATTGAGTATTGAGTTATAGATATTAGATGACACAAAGTCATGGATATTGAACCTGTAGCCCCAAAATATCTGAGCCTGCCTTTAAGAACACATATCAGTCCAACCATAGAGAATATTCAGTTTTACTTAATCAAAAGATATATATATATATATATATATATATATATATATACAGTATATACCTTAAAGGGAAATTTGTCAAGTATGTAATACTCTTATCAAGATTAGAAATCAACGAACACAGCTGTCAGTGTGTCAGTGTGCTGACATCATAAAATGGGCCTGTCTGTAAAGGGGAGACTCGTGGGTACCCTTAAAACCCCTTTTCATTCACATATCTTGAGGTCAGAGGTCAAGGGACCCCTTTGAAAATGGCCATGCCAAAATTGAGTGTAAGTTTGGAGCATTATTTATCCTCCTGCAAGTGAGCATTACATGGTTGTTACCAATGGATTTCTTAGGTTTTCTAGTTTCATATGATGCCAGTATCTTCACTCTAGCTTTTAAACCCGCTACAACCTCTGAATGATTAATCGCGTTAATGTGTTAAAGAAATTAGTGGCGCGTAATTATCACGTTAACTTTGACAGCCTTTTTATGTATACAGTATATGTATATAGAGCTGAAACCAGAGTTGTAAATTGAAAGGATTCTGCAGTAACAGTCTTATTCACTTTTCTCATAGATGATTTTAGGTGACTCACAGCTGGAGCTCTTCTACGGCTTCAATCAGCCTGAAGGTTCTCAGTTGAATAAAGATGAAAATACCTGGTTGTTTGATAAAAAGTCAAAGACACATGAGGCCTGTGGACAATGGTGTAAATATCAGTGTTGCATCCGATGCAGCTGCATGGAGGCCAATGCAGGACAACAATTGTTTTGCTGCTTTATTATTGTAGCTGGGCTCTCTTGCGCATCAACCTTCTTCAACGATAATGCTGAATATACTTAAAAACATGATAGCTTTCTATACCACCTTCCCACCTTGTGTACAACAATCAGGTTTTCTGTCCGTGGTGCTGAACAGAGGCCGGTGTGTCCCTGTGTGCGCAGGAGAGGCGCTTTGGCTGCTGTCCATGGTGCTGACCTGAGGCTGGTTAGCAATATGGGAGTTGCATGGTGACATTGCCATTGTCTGTAGTGGTTGTCTGTGCACACACGAGATTGTAATTCATTTTAGGGGTGAGCGCCCAAGAAAAGAACATTTACACCGGGGCCAATCACAGCCATGTCACGCTGCTGCCTGTGGACATTAAAAAAACGGAGGGACAGAAGTCAACTACAACTCCCAAGGTGCATTTTGTCAAGAAACTATCCAATCAGAGTCTCAATTTCTGTGGCGTTTGCGTGTCAGTGTTGAGAAAACTGATTTGTGTCAATTTTGGATGAATTCAATAACCATGGCAACATGTTTCGTTCTCTACGAAGCTTTTAAAATGACTTTCTTCTCCATAGCAACTGCAGCTGAGGCTCATGGGTAAGGTAGTATTTAGGGCCGCCCACCAAACTGACAGATAAATACTTATTAATCACAATCAAACAGGTGGTCAGAACATATATGATGGTTACGTGATCCTGGAGAGTTTCTGTGGTCAGCAACACTTAGGAGGTCGTTTAAATTAAAAAAATTAAATGGGAGCACAGAACGGTGGAAAAAAACAGTTATGTAATGTAACTAAGTAAATTTACTCAAGTACTGTATGTACAATTTTGAGGTGCTTGTTCTGTACTTAAGTATTTCCATTATATGCTACTATATACTTCAACTCTACTACATCTCAGCGGGAAATATTGTTCTTTTTACTGCACTACGTTTAGCTGACAGCTTTAGTTACTATACAGATTTATATTTTGTATTAATCATCTGAATCAACTACTGAATTATGATCTATTATTGTAGATTAAGCCGCTCAGCAGTTAAGTATTTAAAATTTGCCACTAACCAGCTGCAATATTAATGTGATGTATACAGTAATGCATCAATAATTATAATCCAACAATATAATATATATCATTGTGAAATGGGCCTTTCTGCATAATACGTATTTTTACTTTTGATACTTTAAGTATATTTTGATTTTATGCTTTTGTACTTTCACTTTTTTGAGATTTTGAATGTAGGACTTTTACTTGTAACAGAGTAGTTTTACACTGTGGTATAACTACTTTTACTTTTTACCTAATTTTTACTTTTTTTTATTGAGAACAAAACAGCTGTACCTTTACAAGTAGTACAACAGTGATAAGAACAGGGGAGAAATACCCAAGAAAAGACTAAGAAAACAAGGAGACGCTTGACATTAGAATTGCTTGACATGAGACGCAACAAACCAAACAAAACCAACAAAACCCAACAAAAAAATTGATGAAATAATAATCATAATAATTCTAGAAATAACCTCTTAAATACTTTAGCTCCGCAAAGGTGCGTGACTTTAAAAACAGATCACAGCTCACAGCTGGCGGTACTGTGAGGTGGTCGGCTTTTATTAACACGGTGAGTTTCAGTGTAACGTATCAGCGGATGCCTCTCTCATTTAGCAGCCTTGTTATGTCTGTATGACGTTACACTACGTTATCTTTCATCCCGTCATCTACCGCTTTTTTCTTTTTCAGTGAGTAATCCTGCTAACAGACAGACAGACAAACAAACAAAAAAACCAACGCCGGTGAAAACATAACCTCCTTCAAGGCCCTTGGCTTTGGCGAAAGTAATAATAATAATTATAACTAGGTGGTAAGGAAGTAATATTTACAAGTGTCAGCTATTGTAGTATGGAGGGACCTGGCAGGGCTTGAGAACTGTCTTTTAAGGTGTGTGGTGGTGGGAGCACTGGTGTCACTGGCAGTAGGGGGAGGTTGTTATGGGGGTGAGGATATGTCCATGTGTGTTTGTATGTACAGTGGTTTGTGTTTTAATGGGTAGGTGAGTGATATTGATGAATGGGGTCCAACATCTGTGAAATGAAGTTGTTTTTTAGTGCTATTTGTCTTTCTGTTGAAATGTACTCAGATAGTAGAAAGTGCCACTGGGATGTTGAGAGGTTAATTCTGTCGTTCCAGTTAAGTAATATTATTTTTTTAGTGAACACCTTGTTTAAATCATTGATCAAGCAAAAAAAAATGTCAAACATGTGATGGTTCTATCCTCTCAAATGTGAAATTTAGCATTTTAGATTAAATAAACTGAATATCTTTGGGTTTTGGACAGATGGTTGAACAAAGCGAGTCATTTGAAGCTCTCACTTTGGACTCAAGGAGCATCCGATGGGCATTTTTCACTATTTCCTGATATTTTATGGACCAAACAGTTGGTTAAGTATTGAGAAAACAGTAGTTACTTGCAGCCTGAGTGTATTACAGTAAATGTGTAATGCTTATATAAAATGTAGCATTGAGGTTTCACTGTAGCTACGTTGTATCTGCAGCCGTTGCTTTGAGTTTTGGGGCCTCTAAGTGATGAATGTGAGATTCCCATTATCCCTTTTTCCCCCAAGGCACAAGACCTTGTCGTGACCTCAGTTTGCCATATGCTTTGCACTCAATCAAATGAAAAACACCTCTCCATCTCTCTCTCTCTCTCTCTCTCTCACTCTTTGTGAATGGTAAACATGCTTTTTCTCTCAGCTCCTGTCTCCGTCTCCGATCCCGTTAGTGTCCCTGTGTGGCTGTCCTTTTCTTACTCTATCGTCTTCCTGCTTTCTCAGTCTTACAATCTTCAGTATGTTTATCTGTGCTGAGTGGAAATCTTTCACCTGTTTATCTTGTGTTCATCGCCGGTCATTCTTTGCCTCATGCTGTTATTAGCTGTTATTTCACCCCTTTTTTACTCACTGTGTGGCACACCCTCGTAGAAAATTGGTCACTCATTAACCCATTTATGCCCGTAACTGAAATTTTTAATTTCCTTTGGTGGAAGTGTTCTCTGGGCTTGCCTAAGCACAAATGTGACTTTGTGAAATTGGTCAAACCGTTTGGCTTAAAGGTGAATTGTTCTTATCATACTATATAATTTGGGCGCATTATATGCCCAAATACTAGATGTAGTATGAGAAGAAAATATATTTATACAGGATGGTCCAATGATGGCAATTCAAGATCTTTTGCATGAGCAACATATGTTCAATATACTGAACCCTAATGGCTGTGCTATGTGAGCGTGTGAATGTTTATCCTGATGAGCAGGTGGCACCTCGTATGGTAGCCTCTTCCACCGGTGTGTGAATGCCGACTTATGTTGTAAAGTGTTTTGAGTGGTTGCTTAGACTAGAAAAGTGCTACATAAATGTAGTCCATTGACCATTCATAGGAAAATAAAAGCAAACATCCAACATTTAGACAACATTAAAATTTGCAAAACTGCCAATAACAAATAAGTATAAAATTTACAAAAGACTTCAAGCCAGGATGAAACAAAATCTGTAATAAAGGGAGAAAAACAACAGCATCCGTCGTTTCAGCAAATATCCAAAAACGACATCTATAATTCTACAATTTCATTTAGCAGACCCTTTTGTCCAAGGCGACGTACATCTGAGAACTCGTACAACACAAGTAAGATCTAGATAGGAGGGAACAACATGAGTAAGTTCCAACAACAGCTTCAAGTCCGATCGGACACAGATGCCGACAGGTAGTGCACAATGGCAATGCACAGGGTGGATAGAAGCAGATTTTGTGTTTGTTTTTTGTCATCATCATCATCAATTAACAATATCAACAACGTCATCAATGTCATCATGAATATCCTAATCAACATCCTCAATATCCTCATCATCAATATCATCATCATCAACATCAGGATGCGGAGGTGTTCATGAAAGAGCTATGTCATTAGCTTTTTCTTAAAGGTGGAAAAGGACTCTGCGGATCGAATGGAGTTTGGTAACTCATTCCACCACCTGGGGACTACAGAGGAGTAGAGTCTAGCTAGTGACTTAGGGCCCTGTCACTAACCAGACCAATAACTTTCCCTCAGCCTAACAAAGATACAATATGTGTATTCCTAAACGGGAGGAGGTTCGGTCAAATAAACACAGGCCTTTCACCCAGGAGACCGCCGTTCGTGTCCCGTGTGAAACCAAGACAACTTTTACTTTTCTGTACTTTTGTTTCATAAATTCTGGACTTTATTAATGCCAGTTACGTAACGTGTAGTTATTTTACGTAACAAACATACTTATTTTGTAGAGGGACTGTATGCATGTAACGAGGGGAAACCATACCGTTCCTGTGAGCTCGGAAGATTATTTTGAAAAGAAACTTGACACGCCGACCTGGGTCCAAAATTGACACTAGAGGGGTACCTAGAGCGTCATAGTTTCAAGTGTAGTGCCACAAATATGCGGTATTTGACAAGTTGGGAGTGAGAATGTGTTGTGGAGTTTCAGTGACCAGGTTACTACAGGTTAGACCAGCCCAGACTAGACCAATCCCCTAAGAATTATGTTCCCATACAACAAAACTGCATTGTGAATTACATTTTGAGGGAACGTATTTTGTCGTGGATTACATTTGTTTTTGATGTATCACAAATACGTTTCAAATGACAGACTGCAAACGTCTGTGTAAGGAGGAGGTCAGGGTGGTGGACGGAAACAAACACAGGAATTTCACCCAGGAATCCGCTGTACACGTCCCATGGGAAAATAAACGTCAACGTTCACTTATTTTGATTTATAACCGTAGCTGAATCATAGCCTCAACCGTTGGGTGTGAACTTCCATGTTCAACCATGCAGAATCTGCGAAAATTCAGAAGAAACCTGAAGGAATGCTGCTTCAGGTTTTGTTGTCTCCATTTGCCAACAAAAGAACAGACCTCAGTGCTCGCTTTAGGGCAGAACTAGTGTGAGACGTATGATGGCTGCGGCTGTGTGTGTTTGTGTTCACAAAATGGCAATTTCTCTCATTCTCTCTCTCATTCTCTCTCTCTCTCCCTGAGCCCTGGAGAAAATAGAAATGCTGCTTGTTGTGTCCCCAGACTATCAGCACCTCATCAGATGTTCATTTCTCTGGTCAATAATTGACTCTGGCCGTTTATTAGCCTTATGTTAGCAGAAAGATTAGAGAAGGGATCTGCTGTTGAGCATCTCCTCTTTCATTAGGAGAGATGAGGAACAGCACGGGATTGATTACAAATCCAGAGCTGTGTGTGTGTGTATGTGTGTGTGTGTGTGTGTGTGTTTGTAGGTGTGTGTGAGGCTGGAGTAGAGGGTGATGTGCGTCCGTGCCCATCGGTGTATCTATGCTCTGAATGGGGTATTATTGTATGTATGAACATTTAGTATAGCATAAAATGATGAAGAAATATTAATATTATGTCTGAAGCCTTGACAAATGCATTCATGATGTAATCATTATTCTCTGGATTTTCTGCAGAACCGTAGAAAAAGATGTGCAGCTGACATGGAGGTACATCACACTCCATTCAATTATTATAAAGGAAACTAGTCAGAGTAAATTGGCAACACAGTCTCACGGCAGTTTGTGAAATAGTAACAAAATTGAATCTATTTCTTTCATGTACACAGACACAAATTTCCCTTTTTCTCCGTGACGCTCAGCACGACTTCCTACAATGTATTTTTTCTGCGTTTTCCTACAAATGTCCAGCAAAACGTGACGCACGTGTCAATTTCCCACTCCAGCCTTTTCGAAATAAAACTACTTAGTTAGGTTTAGGAAAAGATTGTGATTTGGGTTAAAATAACTCTGGAAGTGCTGTAACTTAAATACGGAAGTTACGTGACAAATAAATAAACTTTGACTTGTGGTTTCACACGGGACACGAATACTGGTCTCCTCATGGATGTATAAAGAGAACTAGATACAGCGTTGGAGGCGGGGCCCCATTCATTCCTATAAAGTTTCTCAGTGGCGCATGAAGGCAAAATGGCTCGACTTCCGACTGGAAAAGTATCTGGATCTTTAGACGATCTTCCGCATCCATTGGGCCCATGGAGCAGGAGCAGTGGCGTCCGCTCGGTCACATTGCTCGGTCACGGGGTCACAGCCGTCACGCTGTCGTCATGGCTTGCTAACTCCGCCTCCCAGCCCTCGCTCCAGCATCGGTCTTGGTCTTGTTCACATGAATGAAAGAAGATAAATAACTCTGGATTTAGCTTTTAGTGCATTTTACAATTTTTAGGACCTAATGATTTAAATAAGGACTATTCAAGTGTTCCTACTGGGAAGTTGATTCACCTAAAAAAAAATATCCGCTGAGTGACAGACGTCTCTTTCCCAATGTAAGTCTATGGGAAAAAGTATTTTTGGGCCCAGTGGCATCATGTGACGGACACAGAAGTTGTAGTACTGCCGTTTGGCCACTATGAAAATTTGCTTCAAAGCCCGGCGCTCATCCCGGGTGCTTGGGTCATACTGGACAGGTACTGTATGTGAGGGCATATCTAATAGTAATAAAACCCAAAACATTGACGGTGATAGGATTTGTACTGAAGTACTTTTTTTGCACTCTAACATGTTGGAGAACAGGAGTTTTCAAATTCTGACACTGGGCCCAACCTTGGACACAATGCAGGACACAACTTATTTAACTTTTACTTGAGTATTTGTGGTTCTCTTTCCATTCGTGGTTAAACCACAACTCTTTCATAATTCAGCCACTCTTAATCTAAAACACAGTGATTTGTCATGTGAGTTATCTTCTAATGCTTCTTTCAGCCCTTCAGAGGCTTTCAGCACATCATTGCAGTGTATACACTACATTATCTACTATATATACTGTGTTTTTATGTGCAGTCTTCCATCAGCTCTGTCATCCCTGGTCCCTGTGTGTCAATATGAATGGTAGTTACTGTGAGATGGCAAAGCCTGAATGACTCTGTAGCGATTTCTGTAAACCTCCCCAGTCTTCTGTATGAAATACACCCATAATTTCCCTAAGCTATGTCTGCCACAGGCAAGATCCCAACTACACAATATGAAGCCTTCAGCTATACAACTGCAGCCAGGGGCCAATTCTAGCAGGAATGAAAGAGGATGTGATTTTCCCCGTGAATACATGATATGGAATTGATCCCCTCTTTCCAACAGTGCACTTAAAGTAAATGCCAGTGAGGAACCAATTCTGCCTTTATTTTCAGACAAGAATATTTTACAAATACATTGTTTAGGTGCAGTATTGCAGTTCAGACATGGTAAAGTTTATAACCTGGAGAAATTAGTCTTTAGTTACGATACCACAAAGAGATGACAGCAGGTTTAGTTAGGGCTCAAGCGGGATCTCCTCCCCCTCGAGAAGATTTGTAAAAAAAACAAATTTTAAAATGTTTTTTTTTCAGAATGCATTTGGATTTAGACAAATTATAAATTTGTAACTAATAAAATCCTGTAGCGTACACTAGTTGCTGTTCAGGGCCTCCATGGTTTGCTGCAGAACATGCTGCACAATAAAATTAAATTGAATGAACCTCTTTAAGTCTTCATTACCAGCATTTAAAACTAAGAAAAATTAGGTGGCAACTTCAATTCATTCCAATGGAATCGCAGAAGGGATCAAGTGTGGTGTATCATCATGGTTGGGCTTAAAATAAGTACGTAAACTAAGTAAAATACAAACATAAACAATGTAACATGAGTACAAAAAACACGTCACTAACGTAACTTCAAAAAAGCTCAACAATACTTTGGGGCCTGCTGGTTGAAAGTCCTGTATTTGTTGGACCCATCCACCTCCCCTCACCTGCCACCTGCCATAAGCAGTCTATCTATCACTTTTTATTCTACATCTCTAGCTCTTCTTCTTCTTCTTCTTCTTCTTAGTCCTCTTGGCCCCCTTGGGAGCATAGGGCGTCCACCATGGATCTCCACCTCAGCTCTGAGTGTAGCATATTCACACGGATAACTTTACATTGCAGTCAATACAGACTACATGGCATGAAATGAAACGCCATAAGCAAGGTATTGTGATTGCACACAAAATTACTTAACAAATTGTTTTGTCATGCAAATGGAATAAGTGTCTTTGACTAAAGTGGTCCTGACTGAAATACATATATATTGTGACTAAGTATTTGGCTCTATAGCATGTAAGCTGTCACCAGCGACAGTAGTTCACCAATTAGCCCTGAGAGTACAGTCGCTATATGTCATGACGCCTCTAGAACCAAATGTAACCCTCTCCTTCCTTCTTTAGGTCCTGCACGAATACAGAATGTCAGGATTTGGGGATTTGAAGTTCTATGAGTTAAAAATATTACTCAATGTAAGGCATGCTCATTTCGTTTAAGCCCTTATACTAAAAAGAATAAATTGAACAGGAAAAAATGTTTAGAACAATGATTACTGTCTTGTTCATAAATGTATGGCTTATACGATTATGCAGGCTATTAGGAATGTGATGAGTAATGCTCTGAATTCCGTTATCACTGAAGCCACTGAGACACCAGCTCTGCCATTTGAGTCATTATATTTTTATTCACTGGTAATCGTCCTAATTAGCTGTGATCATTAATAAAACCGCATCAATGAGAAACTAGTCCGTTTTAAATATAGCACCTGCATTCTCCATCAAAAGACACTATAACTGTAACATGACACACTAACAAAGACAATCAGGAGACACTCACCTACTTCAAAGAGATGTAGGTTTGTCATGGAAGCTCACAAATGCCACAGTAGAAAAAACTCAACATCTGCTTGCAGCATACTGCACCTGCAGACTGCTGGGCCACTGCGTAGCTTGCAGCTAATGTAGCCTGTAGTTATTTACAGCCCGGTCGCACGAAAAGCCATAATGCAAAAGTGTTTAATAAGAACACCGTTCTTGCTTTAGGCATGTCATTTGTACGCTATGTAATCTGTACTGACTGCAATGTAAGCACATCCGTTTGAATACGCAGCCCTTTCTCATTCCCAGGGCGTTAAATACCAAGGCTTTTTCACAGCCGCCGAGTTCAGTACTGCCGCACAAGGCACCCTTCAGCGCCAGTAAACAGTAAACGCTCCGGTAAAGTGCGCCGGGAGTGTGGTGATGTAGTTTTACAAACCACTTTCACGCTAAAGAGTGTAATAGACCATAGACCACCAGAGGATAGTGTGTCAGTGTAATGTTTTGCCTCACCGAGACATGAATATTGCACACCTGTATTAAAGTGCAGTACCAGCAGGGGGAAACAAAGCCACGGACTTAGGATCAGGAAAGAAAACCACTTAGTTAGGTTAAGGGAAAACGTCATGGTTTGGCTTAAAAAGTACGCAAATACATACGTAAACAATGCAACATCAGTGCGGAAAACGTTTGTCACCTGACAAACGTCATTAACGTAACTTACAAAACAAAACACCGGTCTCTCTGGATTGTGTTACACTTTAGTGACGTAGCATAAAAAGGGAGAAAGACCGCATATGGCGGGCGGGAGGGGAAGTGGATGGGTCCAACAAACACAGGACTTTCAACCAGGAGACCGGTGTTCGAGACCGGTGTTTAGTTTTGCAAGTTGCGTCAGTGACATTTGTAACGTTTTTTGTAGTGACGTTTGTGATGTGTTTTCCTTACTGATGTTTTACTTAGTTTACGTACTTATTTTAAGGCCAACCATGACGTTTTTCCTAAACCTAACTAAGTGGTTTCGTTACCCCCTGCTGGTAGCTTACTCCACCTTCATACATCGTCTAATATTAATGCCTCGCTGAGGTGAAACCTGACACTGACACGCCGTCCTATGGTGGACAGGCGGGTATATAACACGCTTTTGCGTGATAGCAGGTTGCTATATAAATACATGCAAGAATAACATTAGGTATGCCAGAATCTAACAAAGTGCCCAACCAGTGGGCATCCTCCGGGTCTGAAAAGTGAAGCCAATGCTGAAGTGCCTTAAACCTGCATTGTTTCTACCAGCCAGCAGGGGGCGGCTCCTCTGGTTGCAGAAAGAAGTCTAATTGTATAGAAGTCTATGAGAAAATGACCCTACTTCTCACTTGATTTATTACCTCAGTAAACATTGTAAACATGAGTTTATGGTCTCAATTGCTAGTTTCAAGTCTTCTTCAATACAGCATGATGTTCATTTAGTAAATTATGGTCCCATTTAGAGTCAAATAGACCATAAAGCAAGGTATGCTTCAGGGCGTTGCTACCTTGTGATTGATCGTTTGCTAACACGGCGTGGTCCGGTCTGGGAGTTGGGTGACGTCATGGGGACTACGTCCACTTCTTACAGTCTATGTGTCCAACAGAAGGCACTGCAGTTTTCTAGCCACCTACTAGCTACACACAGCCTGCCCTAAAGCCCTGAACTTGATTCAAATTCACTGGGTACCTTCTGGCTTATCGTGCAGGATCCACAGGAACATCCCATGACACTGGAGCACAATAGAGACTCCTAACTACTTCAAATGACCATTTATCACGCTAGCTTCCTCCATGTCATCCCATGCAGCAGAGGAGCGTGTAACCAGCTCTTAGATGCTGAACCAGAACACTTTGATGCAGGACACGTAGGCCGTGGGGAGTTTACAGTCCCACGAGCTGATAATCACAAGCACAATTACACAGCAGTCCATTTAACATGACCTGCCTCCACACTCATTCAGGCTGCAAACATGCACACTGCTGGAAGCTGTTAGCCTAACCTGCAGACTGAAGACTTAAATTAGCTTCACAAATTAAGATCATCTGGAGACTGCAATGTTTGGCTTACTAAAATATGCATGAAAATAAATGAATGTGGGCAGGAAGGAAAACACTCTCCGACGCGCAAGTTCTTTTTGTGTCTTTTGTATTTTTAGACTCAGCAATTAACGCTCAGCAGATTCACTCAGAGAAAAACCCATTACAAAAGAGACTGAGGCCAGTTTCTCAACCAACAGCAGCCTGTGTGTACAGTAGAGCTGCCGCCCCTGCAGTAAAAGTCTCATTCATCACACTAGACAGTGTGGTGATGGACATGAAAGTCTGCTGGTTGAATCATCACAACAAAAGATGAACAGCTGTGTTAGAAAATATCTGCTTCTTTGATAAAAACCTACAAGAAGCCTGTGGGCATAAAAACTGAAGGGGAGAAGTAAACTACGACTACCATTGTGTATTGTTCACGTCCGAAAGTCCATACTAACATGCTATTTAGTACGCTAAAACACTACGCGCAAATTGTCAGCCCGTTCGTTGCTACAATACTCGCTGTCGTCGCCGCCGCTCTCTCTTTCTCTCTTGCTTCACCACTCACTTCCCACATACACACACACTCTACACGCTGGCTCTGCTCCAAATGACCTATGCTAACAAAATCTGTCTCTAGAGAGGTTCCATTCGCATTTTCGCGTTGGCCACCTTAGAACTGCTACATGCTTTGCACACGGGAGAGGCTTCAGTTCAATCTGCAACCTCACCGCTTGATACTGCCAGATCCTACACACTGGACCTTTAAATCAGACTTTGATTCTCACAAATCAGAGTTTTGGTCTCATGAGGTTGGCATGAGTTACCATGGTTACACTTCTCCAACCGGCAAAGAGGCTCTCAGGAAGTGAGGAGGTAAACTACTGCTCAGTGCGTCCGAAAAGATTTATAATACTGTTTATTCGATAGTACACCTATTGGGTATGTATAGTGCATAGTATACGATTTTGGATGCAGCCTTTATTTGCACAAATCTGTAGTAAATTCAACTGCTGTATTTCAATTGTATTTGAAACACCAACAAAGCATTTAGAATTTGCTTCAGATTCGTGCCTCCGACCGGCTTCTTCTCCATAGCAACAGCAGCTGAGGCTCATGGGTGTTAGTTGAAATAAGTAAAACTGATGGCCAGAACATAAACATGTATGATGGTTGCATCCTCCAGGAGAGTTTCTGTGGTCGGTAGCACTGAGAAGATAGTGTAAAGAAGAATCTGAAATGGGAACACAGAACGGGGAGAAACACATACGAAGCCATGTGGGTTGAAATTGACTCATATTCTGAGTAAGAACCTGCTGTTTGTCTGTTAGTCACACAATTTAAGAGTGAAATACAAATTCCATCTGTGACTGAGCAAGAAAATCAAATCCAACACCAACAAATGTAAAACACCTACAGAGCACTCCAGATGTTTTTTCTGATGTCAGCAATGGTTTACCACTGACTCATTTTCTTTATTTAGCACCCGGTGCGTTCCCATAAGACATGAAAAAAGAACAGAGCTGATGCAGATTTGCAGCACTTCTCCTCCAGAGTGCTTCTCGCAGCCTGAACGGGAAAATCTACCACAGAGCTGAGACTGATAGATTACACTTTATAAGGATGGAGCCACAGAGGGCAGGTGTAGATCTTTGAGGTGAGGCTGAGCATCAAATCCAGCTTTAGCACCTTCCACAGTGGCTCCAATACTCACCTGAGTGTCTTCTGATGGAGATCTACAGGTTGATCCACGATAGATTAAACTTCTGAGCTGCAGCCAAGATATATGATCTCGCTTTGTTTCAAATCTCTTTTCATGTTATTTCTAACATTTCAGAATTTTATTGATTCATTTCAGCCCAGTCGCAAAGCAGTTCATGAAATAGTCACAAAATGTAATGTATTGATTTGTGTACAAAGACACAAATTTAAATTTGTTTTCATGATGGTCAGCATAAAATCAATTCGTATGTAATCCACATAATTGTTAACCGTGAAGTATAAAGAGCGGCGAACGCCATGTAGGGAGGAGGTCGAGGTGGATGGGTGGGTCAAAAAACACAGGACTTTCACCCAGGAGACTGGTGTTCGTGTCTTTACTTATAAATACAATCAATCAAAATGTCTCCCACTTGTTGAACTCAAAACTCACTTAAACATTTTATGTGAACATTTTAGTCCGTGGCAAAGTGATACCTTGATTTTAATTTAATTCTCCTCAGCTTTGGCATAGTTTATGACTAATTTAAGTCCAACATGGGAGTAATATTAAAAAGGTCAGTGGTTAATCTAAAGTGTGAATTAGGTCTCAGATGAGAGATGGTTTGATATTACTCACTCCTTACATTTAATCAGTGACTGCTCCTTTCAACGGATTTTTTATTACATATAATTTATTCCGTACCGTTGTATTATTGTGTCAAAGATGTCATAATTTAACAGAACCATTCAGCTGATGATTTCTGCTAAAATTTGTCCATCACAGCCTGAGTGGAGAAATCTCCCAGTATCTCTAGAGCTCTTGTTATCAACAACATAGGCATCATCACACATCTTTAATCCATATTGGTTTACAACCCAGAGGAGGCTGCTAGAAATGATAAAGATCATCTTCTTATGGTAGGTTGTTTTGTAAGCTACGTTAGTGACGTTTGTCATGTTTTTTATTGATTGTGATATGTTTTCTGTAGTTGCATTACATTTTTTCCATACGTATTTTACTTAGTTTGCTTACCTATTTTAAGCCCAACCATGATGTTTTCCCTCACCCTTACTTAGTGGTTTTCTTGCCTGAACCTGAGTTAATGTTTGTTTTTGCCTAAACCTAACTGCGGACGTTTGCGTGGCGTACAAATGACACGTGAAAAGCGGCGTGATTTACCATTGCTCTCCTATAACACTGCCAGACTCATGAAAAACAGTTTTATAAAATAGATCCAGCAGCTACAGGAGTTGCCCTAAAGTTTGGAGGTTTATTTAATGATCTTCATGTTTAAACGTCAAAGAGAGGCGAGTGAACAGAAGTACCAATAAACAGAAACAGTCACAAATAAAAATGGTTGTACTTGCCATTTAGTCTTCTCCTTTCCTCTCAATTTTTGTTGTTTTTCCAAATTCAGAGGTGGTCTGGGCCACATATGATCACATTGTTTTAGCAGTGTGTACATAAATGTGTCCTGGGCCACATTGAAGACTGCCTACTCAACTGACGTCCCGCTTGGGGTCTCACTCATACTTGCCAACCTTGAGAACTCAAAAATAGGGAGGATCTCTAAATCAAAGTAGGGGATCTGGAAAATCAAAGAAAACTTTGAGATTTAGAGACTTTTTTCCTGCATTCTGGTGACTTTTAAAGAATGAACTAGCAAAAATAATCAGCTACACTGCAACAGCATTTTTTAATATTAAATACTTTTCATTTCACTTTTAATTATCAGGAAAGAATGCAGAATAATTCGCCCTTTTGGCGTGAACTTGAGTGAAACTCTTTCTCTATTTATCCGTTTTATTTATTCATTCATTTTTTGCCCCTACTTGAGTATTTCTTTCTCTTAGTACTCTCCATTTCCCTCTCCGTCTCTCACTCACTGAAGGTCCTTTCAGACACAACGTGACAATGGCACCACTGCGCTCTGAAACCAATTTTTTGTTACAATGGCTTGCGTTGCACCACTTTTGCTCTTTTCACTGCGTCAAGCAAAGCCAAGTTGTGATGTGTGGCGAGCGCAGCTTAAACCACATTGTGTTGCAAGCAGCTCTTTTCTGCCAGTAAACAACATCAGGCGTAGCTGTATTGTTGTTCGGGTGGAAACAGTAGAGCTTATACACACTGTACAGTGCCAGGAACAGGTTTAGATGACGAAAGATAAAAAAAGGTGTTAACATTTGTCATAAATCGGGAGAAATATGGGATAATTGTGACACCGGGAGGAAACCGGGAGAGAGCAATGAAAAACGTGAGTCTCGTGGGAAAATCGGGAGGGTTGGCAAGTATGGTCTCACTGCGCCCCTCATGTGAGTAGACAAGTAGACACGAGCGCTTGTCTGCCTCGCTGCATGGAAACGGCCTCTGTGTTCTACCGTATCCTGTCGGTACAACTGTATTTCATTCAAATATATCTTATATAGGCTACATATGTACAGACTATCAGACTAAGGACAGGAAGTGCATTATTATCATACTGTCGGAGATGTTTCTGTGGTTTTGTTCCAGTGCTCTGCACAGAGCTGACAGCCACCCACTCGCCGCTCTCATCCCCGGCTCTCTGAAGCTCTGTACCCCGCTGCTATCTAGCAAAGGCAGCGGTGTCAGCGCCACAGAGGTCCCGCCGGTACAATAACCTTATATTTGTATGTTAATAAAATGTACCTGATTTCAGGAACATGTAGGATATAACTACTGACATTCATGTAATATTACATCACAATGTCTGTTGTAATAACCATGTGTTTACTACGTGTTTATTTGCATATAGAGCGGGGAAGTGAGATTCGATCCCAAGTGGTCACTGGAGACGCATTCTAATGGCAGGTGTGAACAGACGTACTTAAAGCTGTCCACTTGTGATCGGATCGATCAGGACGCATGTTAATGCCAGCTCTGAACACGGCCAAAGATCATCTCACACACACACACACACACACACCCTGCAGTGTGACTCCCCCAGAGTCTGTAAACTTTCACTTCATCAAACGTCTGTGGGTCATTACCACTCTGCCTCTCAGATAAAGCCTGTTAAAGACAAGGAGCTGGAGAATTGATCAGGCTGTCAGGCAGCTCCTTTAGAGATGGATCTATGAGGTGCTAATGTGTCTCAACTGTGTGTGTGTGTGTGTGTGCGTGTGTGTGGGTGTGTGTGTACGTATTTGTAGATCCGCTCCATGGATGTTTTAGAATTGTTATGAACAGCCAACATGCATGTCACAACTTCTGTGTGTGTGCGTGTGTGTGTGTGTGTTGGTACAGGTGTTTTAAAGTGTATTTAAACCCAACCTTAGGAGTCACAGCTGCTGTTTGTGTATGTGTGTGTGTGTGTGTGTGTGTGCGTGTGTTTGTTTGCGACTCCAAACCAGGGGGCTCATTCTTCTTGCTGGCATTTATTGCAGCAAATTCAGTGTCAATTGATGAGCTCCCCGGGGTGAATGGCTCTACGGGGGTGGGGGGATGGTTGGCTGGGCCCGGGGCCCCCAGAACTGTTTATTTCTCCCCACTCATCACCAGAAGCACCGAGACAAAGTAATAAAGGAGAGGAAGGAGGAGGAGGAACAAAGGAAAGGAAATGTTAGAAATTATGAGGAGGAAGAGATGGAAGAAAGGAGGGATGAAGAGGAAGAGTAAATAGTTTTGCTTTGTTTATTTGAGATTCGGATTTTGACCTAATTTAAAACAAATCTCCATCTTCTGTGCAAACAAGCGAATTGTGCTTTGAACAACATGAGTATGTGATACAAGATAAAGATGAAAAAGCCTAAAAAGCATATAAAGAGATGTGACATACACCACCATTCAAAAGTCTGGAATCAAAACAACCAGGAGACTGGTGTTAAAAAACGTTGTTGACCGGTGTTTTGTTTTGTAAGTTACGTTAGTGATGTTTGTCACATGTTTTTTATTGACATTTGTGACGTGTTTTCCGTAGTTGTTTCTGTACTTGTTTTACTTAATTTACTTACGTATTTTAATCCCAACCATGACATTTTCCCTTACTCTAACTAAGTGTTTTTTGTGCCTGAAACAACTCCGGACGTTTGCATGGCGTACAAATGACACTCGAAAAGGCTAAAATGCGTAATCATGACACGTGAAATGTCCGTGTAATGTTGTGGTATTTATACACCTTCCTGTGAGACCGGGTTGGAAATGTCAATGATCGTCGGCTAGAAATGAGAAGCTGCTTTTGTCTTCCTTTGTATGAATTCAAGGACCCATTGTGTCAAACATCAGTCTGAATTATGATGCTAAATGGGTCACCGTTATCACAGTAAACATTATAAAAGAGCAGGCAGAAGAAGGATTTATTCATTTGTCTTACGGTGTTTCACTGTGGGAGTATGCAAATATAACAATTCAATTGTGAATGAAAAGCATCTCAATATACATTACGTTTTACTCAAATTACCTGCATTAATGCAGACGTGTCCTGGATATGTGAGTGTCTGTGTGTGGGGTTGGGGGAATATTAAGAGTGAATGGAGCTGCAGTGGTTTAACTTAACTGGTCGTCTGCCTCCCAGTGCTTCTCCCCATTCATCATCTCTAATGAGGCAAAGCCCTTTCTGAGACCCGGCAGCTTCCTCAGCTATGAAAGGCCTCGTGCCCTTATGGAGTCCTCCACCCTTCATGTATGATGCATCTTCCCTGAGCCTCATGGGAAATCAGTACTGGCACTATTTGTACAAAATGTCTGTTATGCAGTGGATATGGGCAACAATTCATGGACTCCACTAGCAAAGTATTCTACTTCAAATCAAGCAACCCCACGACCAAAAGCTTATCCTCAGATTATTATTATAACCTTTATTATTAGGTAATGAGACCTGAGTAACAAAACTGTAGATAAATCAAATCCATTACAGTGTAGAAACGGGACACAAGCTAATTCAGAAACTCTGAAAAAAGTGTAGCCTCTAGCTGCCTACAGTAACGTCTTCACTGGCTTGCTTGACGCACGTGAGCATAGAAGAACGCAAGCCACTGCAACTCAGGCAGACGTTCAACTAACGTCAAGGTTAAGAAATGGTGTGGTTCACTTTATGACAAGATTCTTCCAGGCATGATTATGAGAAATGTATCATAGTTAGGGTCGTCAATTGATTTAAATATGTAAACATGATTAATCGCATGATTATCTATAATTTTGTACAATTGTACATTTTATATCTGTTCAAAATTTACCCTAGGGAGATTTGTTAAGTATTTAATACTCTTTTCAACACGGGGGTGGGTAAATATGCTTAATTTCTGCAAATGTATGTATATATTTGTTATTGGAAATCAATTACCAACACAAACAATGACAAATATTGTCATGGCAAACTCAAGCCCAACAGGCAACAACAGCTGTCAGTGTGTCAGTGTGCTGACTTGACTATGACTTGCCCCAAACTGCATGTGATGATCATAAAGTGTGCATGTCTGTAAAGGGGAGACTCGTGGGTACCCATATAAACCATTTTCATTCACATATCTTGAGGTCAGAGGTCAAGGGACCCCTTTGAAAATGGCCATGACAGTTTTTCAAATTTAGCCTAAGTTCGGAGCATTCTTTGGCCTCCTTTGTGACAAGCTAGTATGACATGTTTGGTACCAATGGATTTCTTAGGTTTCATAATTTCATTTGATGTCAGTATCTTCACTCTAGCATCAACAGTGAGTCCAGCACAATGTAAAAGTCGTGTCAATGTGTTAAATAAATAAGAGCTGTTAAAACTAATTTATGTAATCGTGTTAACTTTGACCGTGTTAATATACTGTATATATACTTTATATACACACAATAACCTCACACAATAACTGCTCATGACTTTTTTTCCAGATTTTTTTCCAGCTAAATGTGTGTGTCGTTGACAACTTCCACTAGTAGAAATATAAAGCGGCTGCAGATGGATTGTGGCAGGTTGTTTTGCCCAGTTATAGTAACTCGTTTCAGTAAGGCTATAACTAATATCCTGCATCTGATTTGTGGGTGTCCTTGTGGCTATGCCATTGAGCTGTCAAGCTAGCAGCTTCTGGAAGAGTCCGCTGATGCACAATGAGTGCATTGACAATGAAATGATTGGACAGGCTTATTACAGTCCTGGAACAGCAACAGATACCGGATTTTTTACTTTTTTTCATCAGAGCATTCGATTTATTGATTGCTGTTGGGATGTAATGAGAATTTATAACAAAAAAATGTTTTTGAAGAACATTACCAACCCCAGCTTTAATATGTAACAATTCCTCATATTTACAAAGTTATCAAACTCTGTCTCATCTCAAAACCTATTTACTCTCAAAGGTATTTTTTATCGATGCTCCTTTCCCTAATTTGTTATTATCATCTTATCGGTTTTTGCTTGTGTTTGTTTTAATTATTTATTCAAATGCCTTTATTCTCTTTTTTGTAACTGCGAAGCACTTTGTTATCAGGGTTTCTAAAAGTGCAATATAAATAAAGCTTTACATATATATGCTCCAACTGTTCTCAGTAACTATAGCTATAAAATAAATGTAGTGAAGTAAAAAGAACATATTTTCCTCTCAAATGTTACTAGAAGTAACATAAAATTAAAATACTTGCTTAAAGTATTAAGTAAAAAATATAGCTTAGATATAGGAGATTTCATGGGAGTATTTCAAGTTATTTATTGTTTCTGCTGAGAGCAGAGAAACTGACTAAATAGGACTTTTCGTTTAGAAATGTTCCTCCTGGGGAAGCAGCAGTGCAGCAGTAGTTCATCACTGTGTTTGGAGTGAGGTGGGATTTCCAGCACGGTGAGCATCTGTGGTTGTTTGTGGTCCCATGTGACAAAACCAGGTTGGAATCTCTTTGATCGCACAATAAAACTGAAAATAGCTGTAAAGTCTCCAGTGCTCACCAGTACCATGTAGCATCCCGAAGACGCCTAATTTTCCTATAGCATGCAGTGTTGTATAGTCATTATTAATCAAGCTTTTTACACATAAAAAAACACAGATTATTTTGCATATAGTTACATGTACACGTGAATTTACAGAACCCAACAGTAACGTTACCCATGCATGCATCTTCAGTAGAGATGTCCATGGTGAAACTAAACCTCATATAGACTGCATAGGAATGTAATCAGGTGAGACGTAGATATTTAAAGAAGAGGATGATGGAAAGAAAATAAATGAGGATCAGGACTCCTCATGATGTTAGAGGGAAAATGTGCCACCTTTTATATGGATGTCCAATCAGTGCTGATGGTAAATGTAGTCCACTGAAGAAATAAATTCCCTAGTTTTTGCTATATTGACCGAGAAAAGCTGATTTCTCCTGCTGCAGAGCCTTGTTGGCTGTGCCTACATGTACCAAGATGCATTGCGCCATTGGCAATTTAGACTCTTTAAGGGGCCGCATCTTTTACACACTCAAACCCATTGTTGTCAATGTAGACTTGTGCTTTACACGGCGGCGACACCGTCACGGCGCACAAGTGTTCCCGAGCGTCTTTTTTCCAGGGCGCGATGGCTGCACCCCGAGATAAAAATAGGTCAACTTTTGAGACGCTGCACCGCGCACCACATGTCATGTGACGAGGAACAACCAATCACAGCCAGCAGATATCTTTTCTTTTTTTCGTAAATATCCGTCTACTGTAAATATATGCAGGAGAAATTAATCATTTTACTGCTGGGCTACCCAGAGCTTTATGATCTGTCCCACGGACTATCATACTTCTTCACCCTGTTCGAGGATGTCACAACATCCGGTTGAAAGGTCAGCCAGACTGACACAGAAAAATCAAGAAGAAAAGCAACTGTGAGGGATTCACGGTGCTGGAAATGCATTTATCTTTGTTTTGATTTTGTTTAATTTAGTCAGTGAGGCTTTTCCTGATAAATCACCCTAACTTCATCATCATCGTCATTGCAGCGCTGTTTTGGTTGCTTAGTAACGCCATGCACAACAGTAGCGCAACCTCCCAAGCACCTTGATTAAAAGGTTGAAAGCAGCACGGCTGGCGTTTTCCATTCGTTTTTAGATGCAGCATGTGTACGGCCAACCTAAAAATCACATGTTGTGTTAACACATTAAAGAAATTAGTGGCGTTAGAAATTATTTGCGTTTACGCGTTATTATCACGTTAACTTTGACATCCCTAATTCTCACACCTAAACAGAAAAATACAACTGTTCACCTTCTGAATTCCAGTTTGGAGCGGCATTGCACCCCACAGCTACCTGCAGTAGCACTACGGAAGAACAACAGATGTTGCAGCTGGAGAACAGCAGCTTTCTCGATCGATATAGCATGCACTGAGGAATTTGTTGATTCAATCGACTACGTTTACCATCAATTATGGTACATTATGGACATTTCTCTCGCTTTTAAACATGAGAAAGAGAGGGCAGAGAGTGAGAAAGATGAAATGAGGTGAAAAGAACCAGAGACGAGAAGAGCAGGATTGTAAGAAAAGGAGAGGAGGACAATAAGATGAAAGTAGACAGGGAGGAATAGAAGATTTGGTTAAAAACAGTGTGCGAGAGGACGGTTTGTAGAGGTCTCTTAAAAAAATGAGAGTGAAAAAACAGCTCCTTCCACACTAGTGTCACACTAAATTACTCCTACAGAGTGTGGCGAAAGCATGTTGTCTCCACTAGTTGGCAGGAGGAGCAGGGTTATTAGACTGGCTGCAGTTTAAGTTCCATACGGTGTTGTGTTGCTAGAGAACAGGGCTTCTTGATACCTCGCCTCTCATCTCTTCCCTGTTTTTCCGAGCCTCACTCTAACGGCCTCTTTCATCGATGTTTTAACTCCAGAGCAGCTCTGCTTCTGGGAAATGTTTGTAAAACCAAAACTCCAATCTGCAAAGGTGAGTATAGGATGGAAGCTTTGGGAGGAGAGGCTGCATCGGGTAGCTCCAGGGAGAAAGGCGATGAAGAGGCTAATAGCATGATGGACACCGAGAGGTGGGAGGATGAAAGTCACATTGAGCCGCTTCCTCCCAGATCTCCCTCAGTGGGTGAGAGAGGACGAGAGGTCTTGATCTTGACCGTCAGCTGTCTGATAGGTTTCCAGCAAACCAGCAACACACACACACACAACCACAGATGTAGTCTAGCCACACTCAGACATATGGACATATCTACCAACACAACCACATTCAAACTTTGCAGCTCATGCACATACAGTGTGAAACACTTCCATAAACACTCAGCCTATGGATACAGCATGATAGGAGTGGGTTCAGTGGTTCCAAACTCCAAACTTGTGGAGGCATAATGTGCCTTCACTTGATAGCTAACAGCAGAGTGATGATAGGAAAAGCTATCTGGCTGGTCAGTTTATGGTCGGTGCTTTAACCCCTCGGCCACCAAGGCGCCCCGACCTGGGTGTGAGTGGGTCGCAAGCACAGTTCCCTGCTTCCTACTGAGATTCGGCGGCCGCTACAACATGTGACTTTACAGTACAAGTAGCCGATCGATCTCTGTCAGTCATGTGGCCTTCTCTTCACAGGTCTGGTGATCGTAGCTTCTTTCCAGAGTGTCTCCTGCTGGTAGCAGAAACTAGGGCTGGGCTATTAAACAAATTATATTTTCAACTACACTTTTGGCTTCCAACGATTATAAAAACACGATAATCGAGATAAAATGGGCCGTATACCGTTTCGCAATGATGGTCTGCGGTGACCCACCCGACCCATCTTGATACAGGGACCCCGTCTCGTTTACCATGCTTTGTGGGTGTGACTTTTTTGCCTTGTCATCATCATTCATATCTATACAACCAAAGTGTTTATGATTTAATTGTTTAGAACACAAAATGCTTCATAGATTTAGAATCTTAATTTCAGTCAATGTGCACCAGATTGATACATTAACTTAAACCTGCATTCTTTCTAATAGCCAGCAGGGGGTGACTCCTCTGGTTGCAAAAAGAAGTTTGATTGTATAGAAGTCTATGAGAAAATGAGCCTACTTCTCACTTGATTTATTACCTTGGTAAACATTGTAAACTAGTTTTAAGTCTTCTTCAATACAGCATGATGTTTATTTAGTAAATTCTGGTCCCATTTAGAGTCAAATAGACCATAAAGCTGGGTATGCTTTAGGGCGTGGCTACCTTGTGATTGGCAAGTCATTATCACAGCGTTGTCCGGTCTGGGAGTTGTCCATGTTTTCGTCTTAGAACGTTCGGTTGTACTTAGCTCCACCCTCTCAAATCACTTCCTGTTCCAAAAAAACAAGATGCCGACGACCAGAATGTCCAACTCGAGGCTTTAAAATGGCAGTTCACAAACCAATGGTTAATGTCACGGTGACTACGTCCACGTCCGCTGAATACCCCTGAATTAGTTGTACCTGCTTCATCAATGCTTATAATGTTTTCTTAAATGTTGGGTTTTTGTATTGCTCTGTTGCTGCAATGCGTCAGTGGTAGATGGTCAAGATCAATGTCCGATCCACACCTGTATGTAGGTGAAGTCTACATAAGTGTGGGATATACTGAAGTAACAGCATTTCTAACAGTTTCTTTTTTCAGATATTGTATACATATCAAGTAGATATATACACTTTGCAGCATGAATGAGAAGAAATGAAAAGGAAATAGATGGAACCAGAGGGGAAGAAAAGGAAGAGAGAAAAGAATAGAGGCAGCAGAGAAATACAGTATGTACAGAGAAAAGGCATGCAGTATCATAAGCATAAAAAGATACAGCATGCATGTTTAAATCATGTTCTTATTCCATTTTTTTTGGTGCCTCATCATTAATATTTCACAGTTCAGTCTCCCGGATGCTTGTTGTAGCACAGCAGAAGGGCCTCACACTGACACAGAGTACGACAGCACGGCTCAAGTCCTCAAATGACACCATCAACCCAGAACTAAAGAAGCTGCATTAGATTCAGAACTAATGAGTATTTGGATCATCAGTTGATTAATTAATTATGAATATATTAATTGCGTGGTCTATAAAATTACAAAAGCAATCAAGTTCTCAGTGCCAAGGTGACATCTTCAGATTATTTGTTTTGTCCGACCAAAAGTAAATGGACTTGCATTAATATGGTGCCTTTATCACCCGGCCGCCATGTTGAGATCAGTTGAGGAAATACCAAGCACCGCCCACCAGCCAGAGCAAACTTTCTCATTTTACAGCTAAACCGTACAATACAAGATGTTTCTGAATGAAATGACCTGTGATTGGTTAAAGTCTCCCGTCACGGAATAGATTTTTTAAAGCCTGAAAACAGAGCCATGAGGAGGTGCAGAAGTTTAGTTTCCTATCAGAACACTTTAATTACAATATGCTGAAAGGTTATTATGGAATTTTTGCCCAATGATGCCAAAAATATTCTGCCAACCTGTCTTTGTTTTGGGTCACATTATACTCCACTGTTAATGCCCACCTCTTTGTCTTCTGTCATCTATTCTTTATCATGCAGTCTGTCCATTTGGCTGTCTGTTTCTGTTCCCATCCCAGCCTCTTTCTTTTGTCTCTTACAAGGTTCCGTTACGCTTTCAGACGTATTTAGACACTCTGACCCACTTAGGCCAATCTCTGCGATTTACTGCCTCTTCAGCTCGTAATTTATCTTCCAGTTTCCCAGCTTCTGTCTTTTTACTTTATCGCCTGTTGTTTCATCTCCACGCCTCCCTTTCCCTCCCGTTACCACAGCAGCTCAGCTCAATGTGTCCAGGTGAACTACATTCAATAGAACTCTCTTTTTTTCCCAATTCCTTCTTGTCTCATAGTCTGACATTAACTACCGGTTTATACTTATTTCTAGTCAGCAGAATGAAGCCGTTCCTGCTAGAATAAAGAGTCGTCCGGTAGAAGGAGAGAATATGAATCACAAGTATCTTTACTAACAAGTAATATTACTGACAAGTAATATTACTGAATGTCCAGATCACAATCACCCACCATGCTGAGATTCTGCTGAGCAATTTAAGCTTGCTGATTGTTGGATGGAACACCAGTGATATTTCATGACATGATAGGTGATGCCAGTACATGATGAGCTTTTGATGGTAAATGGTATCAAACTATTCTAAAAGTTGTAAAATGCACTGATAGCTGAATTCAGAGTTGTTTCCCTTCCTCCGTTCATGTGAATGAGACCCAGACCGAGGCTGGAGCGAGGGCTGAGAGGCGGAGTTAAAGGAAACACTACTGCACATGCTGTATGGGCCCAATGGATGCAGAAGATCACTGGATGATCCAGGCAATTTTATACTTGGAAGTCAAGTTTTTTTTGCTTCATGCACCACTGAGCAACTCTCAGGAATGAATGAGAACCTGCCTCCAACGCTGTATCCAGTTGTCTTTATACATTCATGATAATAATGAGTATAGCAAAGCGAGGACTTTCCCCAGGAAACCGCTGTTCATGTCCCGTGTGAAACGTACTTATTTTAAGCCACACCATGATGATTTTTACTAAACGTAACCAAGTAGATTTGTTGCAGTTTTTTTTGTTTTGTTTCAATTTAAAACTGCGACTGTAATCAGAGAGAAAACGTAATAGAGAATGCAGTTTTGTTGTATGGGGACGTCATTTTTAGTGGAACAAGGTTGTCAGGGCTGCAAATGTTAACGCAATAATAACATGTTAATGCAAATTCTTTTCAACTCCACTAATTTCTTTAACTCATTAATGCAATCGATCTGTCAGAGGTTGTAGCGGGCTCAGTTTTAAAGCTAAAGTGAAGATACTGAAACTAGAAAGCCTAATGAATCCATTGTACCAACAATGTCATACTAGCTTGTCATGAAGGAGGTTTAATAATGCTCCAAAGGGGTCCCTTGACCTCTGACCTCAAGATATGTGAATGATAATGGGTTCTATGGGTACTCACGAGTCTCCCCTTTACAGACATGCCCACTTTATGATAATCACATGCAGTTTGGGGCAAGTCATAGTCAAGTCAGCACACTGACACACTGACAGCTGCTGTTGCCTGTTAGGCTTGAGTTTGCCATGTTATGATTTGAGCATATTTTTTATGTTAAATGCAGTACCTGTGAGGGTTTCTGGACAACATTTGTCATTCTTTTGTGTTGTTAATTGATTTCCAATAATACATATATATATATATATATATATATATATATATTTGCATAAATCAGCATATTTGCCCACTCCCATGTTGATAAGAGTAGTAAATACTTGACAAATCTCCCTTTAAGGTACATTTTGACCAGATTAAATATTTTAATCGATGACAGCCCACAACTGTTAAAAATATGACAGTTATATGATGTGACAACACTGTGGTTAAGGTTTGGTTAGGTTTAGGGAAAGTAGTAGAAGTAAATGAGCGATGGTGTTAAAGAACCCATCTTTGACTGTTGAGTGTGAACAGTGGTCTCTGCTGTTAAAGTATGATGTTTTCTTGACCTCCTTCCTCAAAGGACTTTGTGTCTCTATAGCGTCACCTGACTTCCTCTTTAGCGATTAATCGTGATTAACTACAGACCATCATACGATTTATCATTATTAAATATTTTAATCGATTGACGGCCTTAATCATGTTACCTGGCACAATTAAAAATGCACAGCTTTGATCAGTATTGGCCTGCTACAGAGGATAAATGCAGTAGACATGCTTGTACTGTGGAGCAACATCTCTCACTGTGCCACCCTCTTCTTCTTTTGAAAGGCAAAGGAAAAAAAGATGTAACATAAATACACAAATATATATTACAAAGCACTTTTTGGTGGTGTAGATGTGTTTGGGTCGGCTGGCCAAACATATTGTCTGCATAGAAAACACAACTGATATGTACAAAATATTGAAGACTTTTATCTGATTATGACTTAAAGCAGATTTTGCAAAATCCAGATTTCAGATGTTTCAAAGCCTAAAATCCCTCCTCTAACTCCTGTGCATCTGTTTATCTGCGTAGCTCCTGCTACGGGATTCACTCGGATCAAAAGAAACCAACTAGGCCTAATTGATTTTTTTACCCTCCTTCCATATGTTTAAGTGATGAAAACGTGTCTCTAATATTTGTGTGAAGTGAAACCGATATGTGCACATCTGTGTTTACAGCTGAGAGTAGTCAGTGCCCTCTGTTCAGTAGTGAATTCACCAATATCACTGTTCTTTTAGCGCTCAGTGTTGTGACATTTTGTAAATTGTCACCAAATGCTGTGAAGTGCGGTATGTAAATCCATTTGACCTGGAGTTGACCAGTGCTATCGCCTGCGTATCACTAACAAGCGCAGTCAGCCTGTTATGGCTTCTCTCTCAGTGTGAATACAAATGCAGAGCTTTGATATTCTGCTGATGGCCGGAGTGTAAAATAGCTCTGGTGATGAAAGAAAACGTATCTCCCTCTCTCTCCGATTCATCCACACTCAAAGCAAACCATTCATAACTCATTTGACCAAACACTGTAAAATATGCATGATGTTTCTACATATTTCTACATTTTTAAAGAGAGAACATTGCAGACTTTTTACACGGTTTCAGTCCACGTTCTGGACCAAATTCTGACTTGATTTAATCCAATCAGCTTCCTCAAATATTATTTAAACACGACCTGAAATCAAATTAGCCTTTTCAGGCTGTAACAATAATCTAATCTAAAATAATTTCCCAAACTGCAATCAATCTGTGCTAATCCTGATTGGAGTTATTTTGTCAAAGGGGAATTTATCAGAACTTAAAACTGCAGTAGGCCAAATATGTTTGGCATCATTGGGCAAAAATTACATAATAACCTTTCAGCATATTGTAATGCAAGTGTTCAGAGAGAAAACTAGACTTCTGCACCTCCTCATGGTTCTGTTTTCAGGCTTTAGAAAATCTGACCTGTGACCGAAGACTTTGGCCAATCACAGGTCATTTCAGAGAGAGCGTTCCTATTGGCTGTTCATTCAACTAAGGCAGCTGTCAATCACTCGCAAACTCCGATCAAACGGTCAAACTAGGCAGCGCTGATCAAATATGAATCAATATTCTGTTACTGTAATGCCTATTTCTCTCCTCAAATGTGTACTGTTTAGCTGTAAAATGAGAAAGTTTGCTCTGGCTGGTGGGCGGTGTTTGGTATTTCCTCAACTTGATCTCAACACGGCTGCCGCATCACAAACTTTCTCATTTTACAGCTAAACAGTACACTACAAGATGTTTCTGAAAACATTTGTGGTGAGAAATAGGCATGACAGTAACAGAATACTGATTCATATTTGATCAGTGCTGCCTAGTTTGACCGTTCGATCGGAGTTTGCGAGTGATTGACAGCTGCTCAGAGATGGCAAGGCTACAGCTCGGCTCTGATTGGTTCTTTTCCTCCGGTCTGTGAAATCTTGCAGATGCCATTAGAAGCACAGGAGGACACAGAGGCACATGATTTTTTTTTATCAGATTACCTGTCTCATGCACTACTGTCAGGATATAGCGACCGTTTTATAAAAATAACTTTTTTTAATCTGATTTGCTCCAATCTTGCCTTCAGCTTTAATGCTCCTGAAAACTTGGCTTCAAATCTAGTGTTTTTCTGTAACATGAAATATGTGTGTCTAAATAAGCAAGAATCAAAGTTAAAACGCAACTGTAAGGTTTTGAGGTGGTAAACCCTCACAAACAGGATGAAAGCCAGCAGGATTGAAGTGTAAAGCATAATAGGCAACATAATAAACTCAAGAGTTACCAAAAACAACTTATCAAAGAAGCCTCTACCCCACTCCCCTCTCTCTTCCCTGGCTCTTGGTTCAGCCTAACAAGCTAATTGAAACCAGCTGGAGACCCGTGTTTTCAGGTGTGTGCTTCTTTATCCATAAATAAAGAAGTACTCTAGTATCGATTTAGGACCATTTTAGGACGAGGGGAGAACGTGTCTCTTTGTTTGATAACATTAAAAGTAAAGTTCTGCTGTTGGCTTACTGATTCATTTAAAAAAAAGACATAAAAAGAGAGAGAGATCGTCCGAGCGAACTGAGAGGGTTAGCGGTAGAAGAGAGAGACGTAGCACAGCGGAGCTGTGAATGAGAGAAAAAAAGTGATTTTCTCGGCGGTTACGTTCTCAAGCACAAATAAATAACCATCAAACACTCAACAGATGATTTACTGTGGAGACGGACGTTTCATTTTCCTCTGCTGCATTTCATTCATTACATCCAACGTCCATCAGTAAATATTTGCAGCAGTAAATATCGTCGCAGTGAGACAAAAGTTAATTATTTTCAACGTGCTTTTTAGATGAAACAGGCAGACACACTGAACTGCAGGCTGCAGAGTGTGTTTACCAGGGACTAAAAATCAGTTCAGCTTAACTGAAACCAGCTGGAAACCTGTGGCTCAGTTTTCAGGTGTGTGCTCCCGGAAGTACACCTCAAAGAGAAAGTGACTAGTGGAGTTTCCAAAATAAAAGAACAACATAATAACATGAACTTCCTGTATTAGTCCTTTTTGTTGTTGTAGTGAGGGGGATGGTTTCCGTTTCCCTCACAGCAACAAAGAAAAAGTAGTAGTCTAACTGGAGTCTCAGTGGCTAACACAGATGAAGTTATAGATTGTCCAGTTCCAAGTAAATGCCACAGGACCATCAAGCAAATCAAATCAGAAAAATAACAACACCTTTTTGTCATTTGTTGTTCCTTCATCTTCAAATTTTAAACAAACTTTTGAAATGTCACCAAAAAAGAGATGCGAATTAGGAGCGTTTCCAACAACTGGTTTGAAACTAGGCTAATGCGAAGTTTGGTCAGAAGTTGGCGCTATAGGCTACGCATGGCTGTAATCCAAAACAGAGTAAAAGAAGAAGTAGAGGTCGTGAACCAGAAACAAAACAAGTCGCCTTGGTCATCTAACCGTCTACGAGAGAGAAACTGGAGACAGGCCTTCAGGAATTTGTTTTAATTGTCCTTTCACGTATTGGTCATGGTTCATGCTGTCCAGAGACAAAGACAATGCAGACCTATATCTGGGAAGACGCCAACAGTGGAAACAACTGCAGTTGCATGAGTTAAATGTTTGCTACGTCAGAATTCATCCGGCAAAGGTGTTTTCCAAAATCCATTTAGTGCATCCACTCTTTTTCAAAGTTTTATCTAATTTTGCCGTTTCCATACAGCTTTTCTAATGCGATACTTCAAAACATGCATAAAAATATGTTAATGGAAACACAGCTGTCATTTGTACAATTTGCTTTCTTTTACATCAGACTCACATATTGTATCTCTTCTTTTGCCCTCAAAGTGCTCTTTTCCTTTGTCAGTCCTCATGTATTTTGAAACAGTTTTTTATGTTTTCCGGAGGGAAACTTTACCAGGTACATTCTGTGGAACACAGGAAGTACATCAGAGGGAAAGTTTTAAGTGCTTTCTGAGTCCAAACTGAAAGATTAGTATGTGTCTGTACCGCGTATAGTGTGTTTGTGTGTGTTGGGTTGAGGCACAGTTTCCATGCTACAACAGACACAGAGATAAGGAGAGAGTAACAGAAACACAGAGTGACACATTCACTTTCTCTGCTTTGGATTTGGTTGTTTTCCACCACGACACTAAAATAATGTAACTTCCTTTTAGCTCAGAAAAGAAGATATAAAGGTATAAGACTCGAGGTCAGTGGATCATTCCTTTGAAATGGGCTCCCTCAGGACCAGAGCAGTCATAACACTGAGATCGGTTTTCTTTCAGGTAGATGTTTCTGTCTGCAATGCGCTGAAGTCCACGTTGGCATTTAGAGTTCCCTCTTTGACCTACACTATAAAGACTTAAGTGGCCTGGCTCCGTCAGTCTGTGAGCCCTCACATGTTCTTTTTTTCCAGAAAATTTCCAATAACAGCAACAGACGTGCAGTTGTGAAATTTGTATTTTTTGAAAGGGTACACATCTCAAGTCATTACTTTATTTCATCTTTGAAATTATTGTGGAAACGTTTTTAGAAATATCTTTTGTAAGAAAAATGCTAGTCTCTTCTAATACAAGAAGCAAATATTAGCAACATTCAAAATGCACTGCTTTCCCAGAGAAGAAGAGGACAAAAGAATGACAGAAATTGAAGAATTTCAGTGACAAAATGACACAAACGCTCCTCAAAATGTGTTTTTGATTTTCTTAATTCTTTAATAATGGTCTTCTCTGCTGTTTGGTAGAACACATTTGAGTTGTGATACCTTCTTAAAAATTGCTTGTACTTAAAGTTTCTAACAAGGAACACTTTATAATAACCATCATTTCTGATTTCTAATTTCTAAATGGTAAAATCATAGTTAATTAAAATGTAGTTAATAATTAATTCACTGTTAACAAACAAAGAAATGCTAATTTGCAAAACATCTATAAACATTACACAGATATTTGTAACACTTTGTTAATGGTTAATAATTGGTTTGTAAAGCATCTATAAACATTATTTGGATTGCTATTATAAAGTTGCAACTGGTGATTTTAATACCTTGTTAAATGGTTAATAAATACCTTGTAAAGCATCTATAAACATTATTCAGATAGATAGTTAATACTTTGTCAATGGTTAATAATTGGTTTCTGGTCAGTCTGTCTATTTAATGTTTATACATGTTTTACAAATGATGAAGGTTGTAAAACATGAACAAATACATACAGAGAATGAATGCAACATAACTTTCTATTATTATTCAGTATGTCAGTTACAAAGAACATAAATAAATGAAGCTAGGAATAAATAGCATTTCCGTGTTCTCTTAGCTGTCTCCTCAGTCCTCCTCCTTTGTCCTGCAGGGTGAAATATTCACACACCCTACTAGGGTACTGCCGCCCCTCAAAACGAAAGCCTTACATACTGGACACATTGTCGTTTTACTTGTTGGATTTTCCACTGTGAAATGTTGCCAAATGGCTGACATTTTCCTCGCTCTGACTACCGTTACCATTTCACTCTCCACTAGCATCGCACTATTGTTGTTTGCTATTGTCACGTCAGAAACTAGCTGCAAACAGTTCTTCTTCGCTGCTCTAAAACAGTAGTTGCCAGTGGCAGCCATGATACATCCAGGGCGACAGCACAGTGAAGGCTGTTGTTTTGGAGCAGCGAAGAGGAATTGTTTTCCGGTTAAACAAGTTGATTTTTTTCTGGGTTAATAAATGAAGGTATCTGATCAGTGCAAAGACTGGCATACTTGCCAATACCCGATACCGACTTTTGGGCAGTACCAGATGCATACCAATACTGGTATCGGTATCAGAACAACTCTAGTAGTAGGTGTAATAGGCCCCGAATGACCCACATCTATATTGATTATATTGATCGATAATGCCTATTTAATGGCCTGATAAAAGCCAAATCGGGAGCACCTGTTAGTACCAGACATCTTCAGGTGGCTTTCTCCTGTATCCTATTGAGTCAGGGATGATGCATGTTACACAAAACACAGGGCTTTCACCCAGGAGACTAAAGTTTGCATCCCGCATGAAACCTACAATGTGTGTTGTCTTTGTGTTCGTAGTTATTTTAACCCAAAATAAGTATTTTTTCCCTTTAATGTTTTTTTTTTTTTGCCTAAACCCAAAGAGGTTGTAGTTTTGTTGCCTAAACCTAAACAAGTTGTTGTTTTGTTGCCTAAACCTAAAGAAGCCTTTTTGTTTGTGTTCAAAAGGTGATGTTTCATTCAGTTTTACATGTTAGAACGTGTTGCTTTTAAGTTTCACTTTCACTTAAAACATAGTCGGCATAGTAGGCCCCTAATGACACACATCTATGGTGCTTATAGCGACTGATAACGCCTATTTAATGGCCTGATAACAGTTGAAGATGGCCCACTTAATATAAATAAATCAAAAATGATTACAGCATAACAGATAATGGATGGATGGATTATTCCAGCGTGTATTCATTGAAAGTATTTTATCAACATGATTTTTCTGACATTTTTCAAAGAATTTACAGTGATAGTATAGTTAAATCCATGGTGATTAAAGCTCGATAACAGTTGTTATTGACCACTTCACTCTGATCACTGGGGTAGGGGAACCTCTGCCAGTTGGCCTCGTGTTGTGCTGAACCGCGACAGCCTGATGAGGGTGTGATAAGGTGCTTTGGATCCCGACATTGTGCTCTCTTCCAGCAGTCGTTGTGACCATTCAGCCCTGACAGCACCTCGGCAGTGCCTCACACGTCGACCTTGCAAGTTTTGACACTCGCCGCCATAACTTCAACGCTCGGTGGTTGGGGTGGAATGAGACCATAATTCAGTCCAATGCACGGCCCTGCTACACACACTCACCCCGATGTGGACGTACTTTAAGCGAAGAGTGATCACCTGGATCAATATTTAGTCATGGGTAACACAGATAAATTCAAAGGATGGCTCCGAGCGGAAGTGTCGTTAGCGTGTGAGCTGCTGAGGAGGCAATAAGTCATTGTTAGTCTTTGTGAGCGCTGCCTGGCTGGGAATCCTCTAGATCGCAGAGTACGGTATAGAAGTAGTGGTTGTAGTAGTGATCTGCTATTTACTGAAAGACGTGTCCATCTGAGAAGGACATTAAAGAGGGTTTCTTTGGCTGTAGATTCATGACGCTTGCTGGAAACTTTGCAGGATTGTGTGTGCAGCTGGATGAAAGGAGATACAATCACACCCAGAGATGCGTTCTTGTGTTTGTGTTTGACTCAAAGTGAAAATAACACAAAGTAGCTTCTACAAGTCTAAATACCGTAAATTGTCAAATAAATGTATAATAGTATAATCATTTGAATGGTGGGAAGACTAAAAAAGCGCTATATAAATGCAAGTCCATTTACCATAATAATAAATTGATATATAAGTGGCAAGTAGAACCAGTCCTTTCACACAGAGTCCTGTTTCATTCAGCTGAGACATTTAACCCTGATCTTTCCATGGTCATTACTTTCATTCGCAAATCTAGAGAAGGTCATCCATACTTTTATCTCCTCCAGACTTGACTATTGCATCGCATTTTATTCTAGTCTGAGCAGGCAAAATGTCCTAATTCTGCAAGGTATTTTGATTACTTTATCTTATTTTATCTTTCATTTTAATTTTATCTTTTATCATAACCCTCTGAGATACACAATACACATTTTTTGTCTTTTTTAAGGGGGGTACAGGGGGTATTTAGGGGGAGATGGCAGGTCAACAGTAAATGTCACATAGAAGTGGTGTACATCATCTGAAAGCTGGGAACCTGAAGATTAATTTGAGGTGTGTCGAGTTGTTTTAGTCATTTATAAGAAATAAAAAGTAATTATTTAATTGAAATAAATTCTGGAAGTGTATAAGGGTTTAGAACATGATGATATAAGTATATGATGGTCATTCCCATGCTTTATTATGTCTCATAAGTTGTTAAATTAATTTGGGTTGATACCATTTGTTACACCAATTTGGTGCTAAATTTAAGCAGTATTTATACAGTGAGGTCAAGTTTCAAAAATGGTCTCACTATGTGAAATGGCTACTATGGGGACTAACATTATCACGCATCAATACTCTTTGGATCCACAAGAGTCTCAGCTTCACAGTGATACCCAATTTATGTAATTCAAGAATGTTTAGGGACCTCAGTATGCAGAAATATTCAAACACACCATTTAACACGGGAAACGCAGAAATAACACATTTATACTGCATGAAAAAAACTGCATGTGATTATTATGAAGTGGGCATGTCTGTAAAGGAGAGACTCGTGGGTACTCATAGAACCCATTTTCATTAACATATCTTGAGGTCAGAGGTCAAAGGACCCCTTTGAAAATGGCCATGCATTATGTAGCCTCCTTCCCGACTAGCTAGCATGACATGGGTCTAAAACTGAATCTGCTCCAGCCTCTGAAAGACAGTAAAGTCGGTCGGGATTGCTGGTCTCAGAGGGTCCATTTTTGGATTTTATTGACTTTTTAAATCCTTGTTTTACTGTAAAGCACTGTATTTTGAAAAGAAAGCTTTCACTTAAAATGAACCTCAGCACAGCTTTGTAATATAATAAATAAATATGAATATTTAATAATATTTAGTTTATCCCTGAAATAAAAATCAGTTAAAGTTTGATTTTAAATATGACCTTTGGTGTTAAACTGGTGTATGTGATATATGTACATTATTATAAAACTACAGCATCTCCCACCAGACTGATGGAGCTATTTGGCTGACATAAGATTTACAGTGCACCGCCTCATACAGCAGCAGCTGATGGATGGACGACAGACATCCAATATGTGATGGGGGGGACATGCTTTTTTATACTCAGTTTGATTGGACATGACACCACAGCATACTACTGATCACTCTGATGGATTCTTCATGCTTGAGAGAAGAGATTACAGGCTGATCAATAGTTCTGTGTGTGTAACTCTCCTGGAGACATTATGACAGTAATCTATCTGGACAAGTCAATCTTACCGGTGCTCAGTGGTTCTGCAGGTTGCTGCTGCCGTCGTGACTTCTGTTTCCAAACAGACTCCTGGCTGTGAGCAGCACGGACAATAGGGATGGAAACAATTGCAGTATTCAGAACATCTTCTGAATTAGTTTCTTCAGTTGTTTGTTGTTCACTGCAGGATGAATTTTGACTGATGTTCCACAGCTGATCTGATGCTTCACACATGATCAGATTTGACTTTACAGAAGCAGAGAACCTGAAGTTAGGGACCATTTCAAAAGTGCATGCAAATAAGACAAGGGCACCAGTGTTTTGGTTATCAGCTGACTAAATGGCCATTATCAGTGGTTATCAGTCTCATAGATATGGGTTAGACGGGACCTGCTACACCTACTAGTAGATTCAGAAGACCGTTATCTTCTATTGACATGGTGGATCACTGATACGAATGCAAGAAGTCAACGCCGACTTCTAGTGGCTGTAGTAATTACGGCAGGAACAAAGGAGGAAGTCAGGCGATGTAGTATAAAGAGCGACAAAGTCCGCTTTGGGTGGTGATCGGCGTGGATGGAGGGGTCAAACAAACACAGGACTTTCACCCATGAAGCTGCTGTTACTGTCCCGGGTGAAGCCAAAAGTCAACATTGAGATATTTTACTGTAGTTTTGTCACGTAACTTACATTACTTATTTTAACCCACTGTGACCTCACCGATTGGTTTGTGCACTTCCGAGTTGTGGTTCTGTTGCCTAAACCTCCTGTGAAAATGGAAGTTTACTTTGAAAAGACACAATGAATGTACCGAGCGTATATTGACACACGGTACCCGTCCATCCAAAAGCAACGCAAGAGGGGTACCTCGTGCATCGGTCTCCGTTGCCAATGGCGGTGGTATTTGACGAGTTCGGAGTGAGAATGTGTTGATCTGCACGAGACTCGTCTGACAGTTCTGGACCACTTGGGAATCTTGTTCGTATTTCAGAGAACATTTTAAGTAAGTTCTCTTAAATCACTCATACGTGGCACTTATGGACACATCTGTCTGCATGAGTGGTTCATTTATGAGGCCCATTGTACCGCTGGGTCATTGAGAAAGACACTCAGATCCATATATGATCAATTTGTTAAAGCAATCTGTGCTTTTATTCACACTTGAGTTGCAAAGACTGGAGAATAAACTCTTACTCGCCAAGACTTTTATGCAAATTCTTATCTGTAGCATAAGTAAGCCCTCAAAAAAAATGCATAAAGTAAATAGCCTCCTTCAGCACCACCAGTCTACCCCAGTTGGTCTCACAAGACCAATCAACCAAACATACCAAAGTTTGCTTTTCTAAGTGCACTGTTCTCTGATGTAATTTGAGATTTGTGTATTGAAAATCGTCCTGTTTGCTTGCCTGACTTCAACCTCACTGAGCCAACGTGTGGAATGATTCCAGCTGGGATGCTCAGAAGCATAAAGTAGGCTATTTCTACCTGGTCCAGTAACTTCTTTGAATCAATTCACGAACCAAAGCAGAAAAGTCTCACACACAAAAATATACCGTTCTTACATTGTGCTCCTTCACGTAAGAAAAGATAAAGATAACATCAGGTGTTGTAGCAACACAATAACACAAAGTACAGATAAATAGATACAAGTAAAAAATAAATAATTAGAAGTATATAACATAAAAATAAAGAGGAAATTAAACTCAAACCTGCTCTTGTATCAAAATAAAGCAACGTGTTCAAACCACATCTATTTTAATGTCTTTGTAGACACTTTGGGACTCAGTCTTTCTGTCTCTGTCTTTTACTGATTACAATATAATCATGATATACGATGTATAATGTGGTCCAAATAATGTGATTGACTTAGAATTTAAATATTAAGTCGAGCAAAATGAGAATCTTCGGATTCCCTAAATTTTTCCCATCATTAAAGATGTGTATATACACACAGGCAAGTATAGAACCATGTTCATTTTTTGAAATGCTGTAACCCTTTTTAAATTTTATCGACCATGAAAGACTGTCCTATTGTCTGGAGGCGTGAAGGTAATTTAGTCGTGATGCAGAGAGATGTATTTATAAAGATTCGGTATAAATATGAGTTCTGGGAGGATTAGCATGGGTTTGACCACTGCATACCCAATGCCAGATGTTTTATTCATAGATTCCCTTTTCTCGTACATATATTTGATCTAGCACGCTTCACTTTTTCAATTGAATTTGAGATGAGGAGTCATAGCGATTTATTATGAAGGCTTGCGTGGAGTTTTTAACAGATGGAAGGAATATTCTTTCATCTTCTTTTGTCCTTGGTCTGCAGCTAAATGAATGATTTGGAGGCACATACGCATTTCAGTATTATCACATAAAAATAACTGACAGAATTCTGACATTTAATCTGTTTTGTTTGTAAAAGATCAGATCTTCTGTTTTCAATCTTAAACATCAGAAATAATTCATCTCTCAGAAAATCTAAGATACTTATGTAGTCTCTTAGATTGTGTCAATAGTCATGCAGAACATTTTGTATATTTATATAATACCAATGTATGAACTGTGTCTATGTGTTTTGTATGTTTCTGGTAGTGTATGATCAGCTAAATCTTCACGGAGCTTTATAGTGACTTTCAGCTCATTGTTTATCTGTCCGGTCCACAATTTTACTGTTCTGGTTCACTCTCAGCGCTCTCATAGCGTCGTTTTCAGAGAAAAATTGGTAAAAAGCCACTATACACTACAGGAAACAGCAGACATACATGTTTAGAGACTAGCTGGTGAACATAGTGGAGCATTTAGCAGCTAAAGAGACAGCTATTTCCCTCAGTAGTTGGTGGAGACCAAAAACAGAGCTAAAAGAGAGAGAATATTGGACTGACATTCAGCAGGTGACACAAACACAAAGACTCCTAATGAATCATCATGTTGCTCTGGAACTGATGGATGTGGAAATAAGCAACTGCTTGTTAACATGTTCAACATATCAGCTTATCTACTTAAAATGTGATGATGTATTATGGTCACTACTTGTTTCTGCTAAAAAAAAAGGGACAACACCATAAGTTATTGCAGGTTTAACACTTTAAAGCTACATCACAATAAATGGTAATACTTCATTTTACATGTCTGCAAATTTGTTAGAAATTTTCAATAAATTTTGAGGTAAATATTGGGGTAATTTGTCAGTAATTTCAAAGAAATTCTAAATAGGTAACTTGCTAATTATCAACTAATTACCATGAACTTTTTGGATCTGCAAAGTGAAGTGTTACCCAATAAATATCTCCGTCTGGACTTTACCATTGCCACTTTACCTTTACTTACATCATACTGTTGTAATCAAACTATTACAACTGTGTGTATGTGTGTATATATGTATTTTTTACTTCTCTATACATACTACATTCCAGTTCACACCCCTGTATATATATATTTATACTCCTCATTATTACATACTACATCGTCATGCCTGTTTACACCTCTGTGTACATATATTACTTCTCATCATGCATATATATACTACATCCTCTTTACATTCAGTTTTCCCATCTGAAATACTGTCGTCAACTAAATTAAAAATTTACATTTGCATTACTATTTTATATTTACTTGTATGTATTTTTATTTTAACTGCATTATTTTATATTTTATATTATCATTTTGCTTTTACATTTAATTGTGTGATTTCCCCTTTTATATATACATATTTTATGAGCATTGTTGAAGGAACCTGAGACCAAAGATTTTCATTGCTTTAGTGGAATTGACAAATGACAAATAAAGAACCTTGAACCAAATCCAGCTTAAAACCACAAATGACATAGTCATGATTGTTGTTTCTAATCCCTCATTTGATTTTAATGTGTACTCCATTATGGATGTGGCTATGGATCTAGGCAGCATCGCTTTAAATTTAGAACATGGCTGCAGCTTCCCGCCTCACGTGGGAGCAGAGCACATATAGATCAGCTAGTAATGATGAGAAGTATCCGGTACGATAAACATTTATTTTCCCCGAACACTGTGAATGCTACTAAAGCACCGTGATAAGGTAATACATCAACAGCCAGTGAAGAACCTAATTAAGGCGGGTTGTCTATCAACTTAATGTTTCTCTCTCACTTCACTGCCAGCTACACGAGGGTTGTAAATGTGTCTTTCCTGCATTAACAGATAAGCTCCGTGCTGCAGCAGAGGAATGGGGTTCGGTATCTAATCAAATGATAAAACTTGAGGTACAATAACGTCCTCATGAATGACAGTCATATTTTACAGTGATTGTCACCAACACACATCAGTATTTGTTGACAATGGATGATGATAAACCGCCCCCGAGTGAAATACCAAGGTTTTAGGGAGTCCCCTGTATCGACAGCCTGTAAGATCATCAACACCCTCTACTGACAGGCAGTAAAATATATATCTTATGTGTACAGTGTGATTTCAGTTTTTAATGAAACCATCACAACGCTGGGAAATGTTCCTCTTCTTCTACTCCAGAAAATAAGAGAAGCTCTCTGTTCCTCAGCTCAGTTTTTCTTCCCTGATGAGAGAAAAGACTCGATGTAGCAGTCAAAAGCTGAAAAAGATGTTTCTTCATTCAACTGCTGGAACAAGCAGATACAGAATGGATTGTACAACACAAAGATGTAACTAAGAATAGAAATCACTTATCAGATGATGTTGTTTATATGCAACTGTGATGCAAAGATGAATCATTTTACAGAAAGAAAGAAAGAAAGAAAGAAAGAAAGAAAGAAAGAAAGAAAAAGAAAATGAACAGACAAAGAGGAGAGAGAACATGAAAGAAGCAGAGAAAGACAGGAAGGATGAAAAGAAAGGAAGACAGGATAGAAGAGAACAGAATAAGGAGAAACAATTTACTTAAAGGAAGAAGAGTCAGAACTTAGAGGAAAGAAGTAGAGAGAGATAGACGGAAGGAAGGGAGGAAGGAAGAAAGGAAGAAAGGAAGAAAGGAAGAAAGAAAGAAAGATAGGACAGAAAAGGACAGAATGTACTTCAATAAAGTAAAAGAAAAAAATGTAAAAAAAAAAAAAACTGAAGAAAACGCAGAATAAGGAGAAACATAATGTACTTGAATGAAGAAGAGAGTGAACTAACATGAAATAAGAGAGGGGGGAAGAAATGATGGAAGAAAAGAATGACAGGACAGAAAAACAGAAGAAAACAATAAAATAGAGAAAGAATATACCTTGAAAAAGTACAAGAAAGAAAGAAAGAAAGCAACAAAAGGACCGGAAAACAAAAGAAAACAGAATAAAGAGAAACATGATTTACTTGAAGGAAGAGGAGACAGAACTAACATGAAAACAAGAAAGACAGGACAGAAAAACAGAAGAAAACAATAAATAATAGAAAGAATATACCTTGAAAAAGTACAAGAAAGAAAGAAAGAAAGCATGAAAAGGACAGGAAAACAAAAGAAAACAGAATAAAGATAATAATAATATATAAACATAATTTACTTGAAGGTAGAAGAGACAGAACTAACATAAAAAAATAAAAAAGGACAGGAAAACAGAAGAAAACAAAAAAAGGACATCAACAAAGGACTGAAGAAAGTGCCCTAAATGAAGGAGATGAGACAAAGTGACTCAGGTTTGTTTCACATTGCTGCTTTAGTGCGAGTGATAAAGCTGTGGACTCCCTGTGAACATTGTATTAACCTCTGAACACTGGAATGAAGTTCCCAGTTGGTGGTTCATTGCAATCTGCTGGCACATGTTCTTTATTGATAGAAGACAGAAACGGAGGAGCGGAGGTGAAGAGGCTAGTGAAATAAACATTTCTCCTCTGGAGACAACTTTCTGTTGTTTGATTTGTCATGTGGACACCGACCATGCTGAGAAATGAAGGACTCTTATTGACCTTGTGTTGTTATTGTGTCTTTTAACTTCCTGTCAGTGGGAATGTGTTGTATTGCAGCCTGTTCGCACAAAAAGGCGTTGAAATGTCACGATAATGCGCAAGGCGTTTAACGTGCAATAAGTACGCCTTTCTTGATTTCTGTCTGTCATTTTTATGCCATGTATCCTGTACTGACTGCAATGTAAATGCGTCCGCGTATATTTATTTTTTTATTTTTATTTAACCTTTATTTAACCAGGTTAGTCCCATTGAGATTAAGAACCTCTTTTCCAAGGGAGACCTGGCCAAAGACAGTCAGCAGCAAGAACACAAAGTTGCAGACACAGACACAAATAAAGACAAAATACAATTCACAAACACTAAAAGCACAAAAAAATTGTATTAAAAGAGAACTATCTAAAAGCAAATGGGGGGACAAAAATGAACTTTTTTGGGAGTCAGCTGTACAACAAGTGAGCTAAAAACATTGGCACAGCATAGAGTCTGCTTCTAAAGCCTTCATTTTAGATTTAAACATGTTTAATGATACCTGCTCCTTGATTTTCAGGTCATTTTGGAGCAAATTCCAGGCTGAGGGTGCAGAATATGCAAATGCCCTTTCCCCAATTTTTTGTCTGAGCTTTTGGGACAGGGAGCACAAAGAAGTCTTGTTTGTTTAAATGCTACGATAAGAGTTAGTGACGTAGTATAAAAAGGAAAAGACCACTTATGGTGGATGGGCCCAACAAGCAACAGACAAAAACCCGATTTCGAGACCGTTGTTGACGGGTGTTTTGTTTTGTAAGTTACGTCAGTGACGTTTCTCACATGTTTTTTTGTTGACGTTTGTGACGTGTTTTCTTTAGTTGTGTTATGTTGTTTCCGTACATGTTTTACTTAGTTTACTAACATATTTTAAGCCCAACCATGCCGTTTTCCCTTACCCTAACTAAGTGGTTTTCTTGGCTAAACCTAACTGCGGATGTTTGCGTGGTGTACAAATGACACGCAAAAAGGCTAAAATGCGTCCTCATGACACGCAGAATGTGAGTGTAATTTTGTAGTATTCATACGCCTTCCTGTAAGACCGGGTTGTATATTGTGATTATCTTTATCTTAATTTTTTTCAAACATCTGATCAGTTTTATAAGCGTGAAGGACTGAAGGAGCTCTGGGATCAGACTGAAGGAGCTCTGGGATCAGCTGCTCATAATATGAGCACAATATCTGATCTAATTTGCGATTCTCGGAGGACTGAAACCCTCTGACTCGCTGGCCTTGCCCTCTTCTCACCACAGTGACAGTAGCCGCTCTTAAAGGCCAAACTCTTTGTGCAAAGTCCTCACACTACTTTGCATTAGATCCTGCGTGAGCCACATGTCATTTGTGCACGCGGGTGTTGCAAAGAGTTAGTGAATAGATCAGAATGTGGATCTGCATGACTGCACGAGCACATCTTTCTGAAGTGGGCATGTGATTCAAATACTGTATGTATGATCAGTGCCGGGGAGACGACAGCACAACAAGTGCCATTTTCAAACTGCAAATCCCAATTTTTTTTAGCCATGTTAGCAATGTGGTTCTATGGATGGTAATTCTGTCTTTAGTCCAGACTGAAATTTCTCAACAACTACTGAATGCATTGTAATGAAATTTTGTACAGACATTCATATTCCCCTCAGGATGAATCCTACTGACGTTGGTGATCCTTTGACTTTTCATCTAGCGCCATCATGAGGTTCCCATTTGTGGTTTTGAGTGAAATATCTATACAATTTAACAACTATTGGATTGATTGCCACGATATTTTGGATGTGAAAATGCTGGAGGGATTAAATCAGCCTGCATTACTCTACAATTTCAGATTATAAATCATCAAACTTGACCATGATTTCTGTCATTTTAATCAGAAAAAAATACATTATTTACTAATTCAAACCACACAATGCTGTAAAATTTGGAACATCAGAGAGTACCAAGCTAACAGAGATCAGCGCGGTGGTGGCTTACCATCAGCAGACTGGTCGGTCTTTAGCGGCCCCTATAATATAAACATGAGGATTTTAATGGAGACTTATAAAAGAGTAACTGATTTCATGAAGCAGAGGATTGTGGGTTTTACTTCCTGTTTTTTTGTGTCAGTTTGTTGTTGGAGCAGCTGACAACAGAGCAGAGGATGACAAGCTGTCTCAGGCTGAACTTTGCACTCTGGACTAAATTTCACTGAAGACTGAAGTTTTGTTGATTATAAACTTTATTATAATTTGATGACTATATTTTCAACATGTAACACATCAACGTATTCTCATACAAGAATCATATGATATCTTACGAAAAGGTTATTCCTCCTTTTTCGTGTCCAGCGACAAATGTCAATTTACACTCGTTACTTGCATACGGTCTTTTCAAAATAAAATTCAGTCTACACAGAAAACAACTTCTTTTGGTTTAGGCAAGACAACTACTTAGTTAGGCTTAGGAAAGGATTGTGGTTTGGCTTAAAATAACTAAGTACGTAGCTTACGTGACAAATAAATCAACGTTGACTTCTGATTTCACACGGGACATGAACGCCGGTATCTTGGGTCTGTTATTTTTTGTCCTACCCATCCCCCCCAACCTCCTCCCTATGTGGCATTTGCCGCTATTTATATTTCCTTGTTCACGATTATGTAAATTACACACAAATTGATTTTGTGTGATATTCATGAATTACAGTGCATTACTTTTCGTAGGTATAGCTACGAACAGTGTATGAGACCAACTTGAACAAGTTCTACAGGATTTCCTCGACAGATTTCTGAGCAAAAACAGTTCAAAAATTAAATCCTTTACATACGTTATAATGTGTACAGTGTGTACGCAGGTTTAAAACTGACAAGCCATTGCAGTAATGGAGGGTTAGGGTTATGTCTATAGTGCAATATCCATCATGCATGTGAAGTCAGAAATGATGAATTCATCATTCTGATCAAGACGTTTAGAGTCTTCGTTACAAGTTGTCAACTCTGGATATGAAATAAGACTTATAATTTATAATGATTATGCACTCAACTGTGTGCTGGCAAATGAGGCATGCTCAGCAAAGAAAAGTAAAAAAAAAAAAACTGCATACTTTTTTCGTGCAGTTGAGTGACATTTATTGAAACTTGCGATGTCACAGCCTGGAGCTCCCACAGCCTTTTTTCCTCACACTTTTAGGACGGCTGTGTGCAGAAATGTCAGACAGCTCTCTTTCTTCTTTTAGGTTCTTCGATTGCAGTAACTTTTACTTCAACCTTTAGGAAAAACGCTTGGAAGAACCTTTTAAAAATGTTTATTGAACATTAAAGTCACTGACAAGAAAAACAAATGAACAAATACCACGTCTTTTACTTTATGTCCCACCCACTCTTAGAAATAAAGGTGCTATCTAGAACCAATCTTTGGATTGTTCCCATTGGAGAACCCTTTTTGGTCCCTAATAGAACCTTTTATAAAGGTTCCAACTGGATCCCTTTCAGAGGGTTCTACCTAGAACCCAACATAAGGGGTTACACTTACGTATAACCATCTGCAAAAAGTTCAATCCAGAACCCCCCTATGAGAGGTTCTACATCAAAACCATCTATGGTGTAATGGTTCCATCCAGAACCCTCTCTGGAGGTTCTATCCAGAATGTTTCCACCTTCTAAGGGTGCCAACAAGAACCCACAGGGGGATTCTACCAATGACCCTTTTATATTCCAAGGGTTTCATCTCGAACCCACCCACTGTCTGGTCTGAGGAAAAGGAACTTTCAGTTATTTTTGCAGCCACTAGGGGGTGTTGTTTATTTTTACAACAGGCTTTATCTCTTGTCCTTTGACCCTGGCTGCAATCTTTGTTTTCCTTGAATTCCTGAGTAGAAAGCACATTGTGGAACTGTCTAGTCAGCCTCTACATCCATCTTCTTTTTGAATCACTTTTAGAAGCATTGTCTGTAAGCACTGCTTTTATAAGATGCCCATATTTACATCAGTGTTTATATTTTGTATGGATGGCTAAATTAAACCATGTTTTTTACGTGTTATGCACTACTCATTGTTCACCATGTAACCAGTTCTGTTAATGGCTTTCCGCTAACTATATTAATAGCCAGATATATCATATAGGCTTTATGAGGCATATGATAGGCATGATGGAAATGTACATTAATGAGGCTTATCTCATTCATTGTTTCTTTTATTTATTTTTTCATTTCAGTTTTACTCCATTCTCATGCTGTCAATAATAACGGTGGTGCACAATAAATCCATAATTTATTGACTACAGTGTGTTGAAGAGTTATCTGTCTGTCTAGTTAAGGAAGGGGACTCTTTTGATGAAAATAATTCTTAATGGAACCTTTAGTCTGACAAAAAAACCTTGAAAAAAACGTTCTTCAAAAAAGGGTTCCTCAGAAGCAAATGGTTCTGGGTCAAACCTTAGCCCTTCAGGAAGAACCCTTTTGGAACCCTTATTGCTAAGTGCAGAATCTTATTTCAACAGGAAATACATTTGTTCAGGAGGTGAGATGGTCTGTGATTCACTGTATTTACTGTATTTGTTTTATGTCTTCTCAGGTGGAATCTGTATTGCTCAGTCACTGAAGATCCCTCACGACCACAAACCCTCCGACTTTGATAAAATCATCCGTCTGCTGCTGGACACTCGGTACGCCAGGGCAGTCATCCTGTTTGCCTCTGATGAGGATATCAGGTAAATAATACACCTTATCAAACACCATTGAGTTTGAATTATAGGTATAATGTTGACAGATATAGGCTACGGCTTGGATGATGGAACTGAATTGTTTGACTGCGCAATGTCATTTTATCAAGACAGGACAAAGTACATTTGCCAAGAAATGTGAATACAACTTTGACCATATATTTCACCTTATTATTTTTTTTATGTTTTTTGCTTTTTGCTGCACTACTAACTTTACTCTGTATCTGTGGCTAGAAAACCACACTAAGACAAGACAATGGCCTAATACCAAAGTCCACACTCAAACATTCACTTTGAGGGTTTAGGGCTGTCCTACTGTCAAATCATCAAGTCCTTGAGGGCTCTCTCACAGACATTTTGAGCCCTTTATGAACACTTAACATAAGTCCACATTCCTGCAGACTTCGCCTGAGGGAATTACCCTCAATTTATAGAGTTGTCACATTAAAACAGGGTTACCACGGTTACCAGGGGAAGCCCGGAGGCGTAAAAAAAAAAAAAAAAACATAAACAAGGAGGACGGCACACGGGTGTTCCGCCAGGCATATTTAAAATTAAACAGAAACATTAACATTATGGATTTAAAATGGAACATAAAAAACACATGAAATCAGTGTAATGCAAGCATTAGATTATATTACACATCTGGTTTATTCACCAACCACTTCTTTTAATTTTGCTTAATGAAGTTTGACAAAAACAAGTAAATAGATGTTTTCGACAGTTTGGGTAAATTTAGGTAAACTGGATTGGGCCAATGGCTTATTTTATTATATTACTGTTGGGTTTACCCAAACTAAAATATGGTTGTGACTAACATATCACAATTCGTTATTGATTGTTAATATTCTGTGTATCCTTTGCACATTGTTTTGTGTGAGTCAAAACAAACCCTTGGTACTCGATGAAGTTGACCCTGTATTGTGTCGGTGCTATATTGACCTCAACCCGGTCTCACAGGAAGGAGTATAAATACTACAACATTCAACGGACATTCCACATGTCATGAGTACGCATTTTAGCATTTCTGTGTGTCATTTATATGCCACGCAAATGTCTGCAACCACTAACTTAGGTTCAAGCAAAAAAAACACCACAAGTACAGGGTAATGGAAAACATCATGGTTGGGCTTAAAATAATTAAGCAAACTAAGTAAAATAAGTTCAGAAACAACTACGGAAAACACCTCACAAACGTCAACAAAAAATGAGTGACAAACGTTACTAACGTAACTTACAAAACAAAACAGAGGTCAACCACCGTCTCGAACACGGGTCTCCTGCAAGTGCGGTGTTTGTCTGTCTCGCTTTTCATACTATATCACTAACTCTAATCATAGAATATATATGTTACATTGCAGTCAGTACTGGATACATGGCGTACAAATGACATGCATAAATCAAGAAAGGCGTACTTATTGCTTAAACTTATATCTTGCGCAATATCTTGGTATTTATACGCCTTTTCTTGCGAATGGGATGATCGACCTACTGTATACTCAAAGATTTTTTTTGTGTGAAACATTGATTAAAATCTCAGATGAATGTTCAGTACCATGATTAAAACTTCCTGTGAATGTTTAAAGGCTGCCTGCATGTGACTCAGTGATGCTTTATGTTTGGATCCAGGGGTATCCTGAATGCCAGTAAGCGAGCGGACCAGGTCGGTCACTTCCTGTGGATCGGCTCGGACAGCTGGGGGGCCAAGAACAGTCCCATCCACCAGCTGGAGGACGCTGCTGTGGGAGCCGTCACTATCCTGCCAAAGAGAGCCACCATCAGCGGTAGGTTCAATTACAAATCATTTATATTCATGTCACCTAACTGGTCAACTGTGTGAATATGTCAAAATGTGCTTATTCTTTCCTTCCTTTCTTGGTTGCTTGCACACTTTCATGTTCTCATCTCGGGAGCTGACTGACTGAGCAGAACACTCAATCAGTGAGAACATTCACTCTTTCCCATTTTGTGGTTTCCAATGAAAAAAAAATTGCACACAACTTTTTTAATCATGATTTTATATCATCATTGAAAGCAATATTTAGTTTGACATTTTGGGAGATTATTCAGATTATTGCTGAGCCTTAGATTTTCATATCTGTCCGGCAAAAATGAAGCTACAGCCGGCAGCCAGTGCAAATTAAGCAAACTAGATATAACGTGAGCAAACTAGATATATCGTGAGCTATATATAACGTGAGCTATATATAACATGACCCCCCCCCCCTACATATTTTCTGACATCATAACCCTAAAAAAATTACAAAAACTCTAACAAAATCCTCAAAGTGATTCAGTGTATTAAAATGAGTTAATCTTATTTTTTAATAAATCAACTTCGGCAGTGAAAATATTGTGTAGCCTGATCTTTATCTGACACTGTGCACAAATACTGGGTTCAAACTCAATTTGGTCTACTAAGTAACAAAAAAAAAAATGTTTTAAAATCATTTTATCTAGACTTTTGTATAACTGTTTCAGTATGTGTGTTATTATGATTTTAGTTATACATGTGCAAATCTAATTTTGACAACCTCAGAGCAGACAAATCTTCGCACATGCCCTGTGATCTTTGGCTCCCCAGGCTGGCCCGGACCCCAGATTGGGAAGCGCTGCTTTTAGGTGCCAAACACTATAGTGAAGAGAGACTTACAGAATACTGTCTTTCTGTTTGACTCTTGTGTGAGAGACGACACTGACATCATAAAGATGCATAAAATGTAGATCAGAGAAAACATAACTTATGTTTCGGCTGTATTCTAGTATACACAGAATGTTCCTGTCTGCCGTATTCATGCTAATGACCGCCTTTAGATTAAGATGCCTCTGTAGCACAGCACTGTTTAGTAACTACAGACACCTCAGAGCGCGGCTGTCATATCAAACAAAGATTGTTGACAAGGATATAAAACTGCTTTTGTTGTGGCAATTCAGTTAAAATGAAGATTTTCACTTCAAATAAAACATGAACCCTTTGTTCTTTTTTTCTTGATACACAACAGTGAGGAGCTTAATGGGAAGCAGCCAAAATCAGATTTTCTTTTCACGAATCAAAATCCTCCTGCACACGTTTAAAAGCCTCGCTAATCATGTTGCCAATGTTTTGTTGTTACATCAATTTCTGCCCTTTTCTTCGCCTCGGAAACATATTTCACAGACATGCGGTGCACTTTCAGAAACACAAGGCCTGCCAGGAGCAGCTCAGTGTGTAACCTTGGATCTGCCGTCGGTGGTGCACTAATAAACATTGTTCCCTTCGATGTGCTCTGTGATACCCTCGTTTTTGACAAGTGATTGATGTGAAATGGGCATTTTCTGGGCATAAAGACAGTAGGAGAAAATACTGGGCCGTGACGGGCAGTCTGGGTAACTCATTTATAAAGGCAGCAGACCCATTCCATCAGAGTGTGTAAGACAAAACAGAAAGGTGAGCGGGAGACGAAGTGTGCCTTTATGATGAGAGTCATGACCAGATTAACTTGCTGCAGGGCCCCCATCAACTCCTCCCACTCTGCGCAGTTTGTCTTTGCTAGAACATTACCTGGCCACAAAGGTTGTGTGGTAATTTGATTAAACACAGTTTAATGTATTAATGTGCACCATGTCAGCACAAAACTGTAATAAAGAAGGTCTTAAAACTAGATTTTGACACAACAACCCTCCTCAAGATGGCCCTTTAAGATCAGATCTTATGATATTGTGCTGCACATTTCCTTTTTGTTTCTTTTAGTTTCATTGTTGCAGTCAGTCTTTGGTGGAGGTTTTGTCTGCAGACATTTCAATTAGAGGTTGACCGATTATTAGTTTTTGCCCATTGATTGGCTCCGACAGGATGTTTTACAAACTATAGTTAGAAGTAGGGGTTCTTTTAACCCAAGCTGATCTTTTTAACTTCTTAGGCTTTGTAAGAAGTTACATAACGAACGCAGTTCTTTTAATCCAAACAGGTTTTTTTTAACTTGCGTATAGGCTACATAAGAAGTTAGGTAACAAATGCAGTTCTTTTGACCAAAACTGATCTTTTTAACTTACGTAGGCTACGTAAGAAGTTATGTAACAAACATAGTTTTTTTTAACCCAAACAGATTTTTTTAACTTAAGTAGACTACATAAGAAGTTACATAGTAAGTATAGTTCTTGTAACCCAAACTGATCTTTTTAACTATCATAGGCTACGTAAGAAGTTAAGTAACAAACGTAGTTCTTTTAACCCAAACTGATCTTTTTAACTTAAGTAGACTACATAAGAAGTCACATAACAAGCATGGTTCTTTTGACCCAAACTGATCTTTCTAAATTACGTAAACTACGTGAGAAGTTACGTAACGAACAAAGGTCTTTTGACCCAAAATGATCTTTTTAATTTACGTAGACTACGTAAGAAGTTGCGTGACAAATAATTCTTTTAACCCTGATGTTTTCTTTCCAATACCTAACCAAGTATATTTTTTGCCTAAACCCAACAAAGTAGTTTTATTGCCTAAACTTAATGTTAAATTGTTGAAAGTAACAATGTAGTTTTGTTGCCTAATCCTAACAAAGTAGTTTTAATGCCTAAGCCTTGCGTTAAATTGTTTAAGCTAACAACATTGTTTTGTTGCCTAAACCTAAATTGTTTCCCTGGTTGCAGCATGACATTTTTTAACACATTACAAACCACCACCACGTAATGCAAAGGTCGTGGTAATTTCATGTATTTCTGGGAGATCATGTTGTACAGGACAGTATCTGTGGCAGTACATTTATTTCTATTGTTTCAATTTGGTTTGACGTGTCTTGCGGTAATAAAACCCAGAAAGGTTGACTTTAATTGTCTTAACAGTAGAAACATAGTTACTTTGGTACATTCGGGAAATGTCTTTGTGCTGCACATTTTAAACAAACAGTAAGCCTTGAGACTTCAGGGCCCTGGGGCAGTCTGATATCACAGCTACATGTCACTGGCTTGCTTCTGCATGTTCAGACCATACTGTCACTTGGTGTCATAACACTGGTTGTCAGTGTGTAATAACGATGCAGATGTGAAGAAGTCTGGGTGCCTGCAACAGGTTAGTATGGAAATGTATGCAGTGAGAGGAAGGACAAACTCTTCATTTATCCAGACCTCATTTTTCTCTGCACACTCTCCCTCTGTGTTACTTTTTCTTGGCTTCACTAATCATAGTGTGTGATTTTACATACATTTCAATATGGGGAGCAAGGAACAAAACATTAAATCTAGTCTGTTTTTATCAGACTGTGATTATAGATAATTCAAAATCTATTCTCAAATCTACTCTGAGTTTTTTTTTGGTTTTGATCCAGACTGTAAAGGTCCCATTCTCTTTAATTTTCTTCTCAGACCTCTGAAAATATATGTTTGTCATGTTAATGCAAATTCGAGCAGCCTGTCTGAACACAGCCATGGTACAGTAGCTGTTAATTGCTGAGACTGAACCCAAGAGAGAGAGCGAGGGAAAGATGGAAAATATGAGTTTGGAGGATGAAAGTCTAATGGAAGAACATGGGGAGAACAAAAGAGAGACAGAGGAAAGACAAAGGAGCTAAAATCCAGGAAGAAGAAGAAAAAGGAGACAGCCAGAGATGAGGAGAAGCAGGTGGAGAATGAGTTGAAGATGAGGCAGGAGGAAGGCTGCAGGCTGTGGGAAGTTTCCCCCTGTGGCAAAAGATGCCTACTGAGTCAGAGGCCTCCAGCTGAGATGGATCCACTTCCCAGAGTCAATTATGCCCTCTAATCCACAAATCTCCAGCTTTTAACGTCAGGCTGCTGAGAAACTACTAAACCAATGGACTGTATACAACAACAAAGAATGAATTAACACCTTATTATATAGTGGCATTTTTATAAAATGTTGGAAAACATACATAAACATACTGAGTTGTTCTGATTCTGGGTATTACCCCTCTTATACCACGTAGCCCAACAAGATGCCACAATAATTTGCTCATAAGTCGTTTTGATCACGCTTTTCTGTGTGAAATATCCTGTGACCCAAAATTCCTGCCGCAACATCTACAGGTGCTAAACATGGAGGGGTTCACAAGGCTGAGATTTGAGTTGTTAAAGGACCAGTGTGTAACATTATGGGGGATCTATCGACAGAAATGTAATATAATGTTAATAAGTATGTATAATCACCTAAAAACTAAGAATCATTGTGTTTTGTTACTTTAAAATGAGCCATTTATATCTACATACAGAGCGGGTCCTCGTCACAGAGCCGGCCGCCATGTTTATACAGTGGCCCAGAACGGAAAAAACACTGTGTTAACTTTTCCTGCTTGGGCCGGAGTCGATAACATTACTTGCTCCGGCGTTAACCCCCATTACTTCACTCGGCCGCCGGGAAACAAGACACGGGAAACCTCTTTTGGTTTTGAGAAGCTGCAGCATTTATTTCTGCACAAACTGCAACTTACACTAAACATTCACTTGATATTCTCAGAGCTAAACTAACTCTGTCTTCTGCTCTACAGCAAACATTCACCGCCACTCTCTTTCTTTTGCTTCACTGCTCACTTCCCACGTACACACACTCTACACACTAACTCTGCTATTCTCCAAATGACCTCCACTACTCTTACAACAACTGGCTCTACAGAGGGCCATTTAAGTTTTCACGTCAGCCACCATAGTTTTCCTACACGCTTGGCACATGGAGATGACGCCAGATGTTACAAACTGTACCTTTAAATCCCACACTGATCGGTATTGGGCCGATATGGGCAAATTTTAATATTGGCTAAAATAAAGCCATCCAATCCTGTTATTGTTGCAGTGCTGCTCTCCTTTACGAGAGTGTGTGTATGTGAACAAATACACGGATTCCCTAATCTCTGATGCTATTTATCATTTGCAAAGATCAGTGTACATAGTTGGACATAAAACACACAAACCGATGTTTCTTTTGTGAGAAATAAGAAATTAGATGTTAATCATTGAGGCCCAGACACACCATGCCGACATCAAAGAACTAGAGGCGATGAAGGCCGACTGTCGCATCGCCTCACGTCGCCTTTGAACACACTGCAAAGACTACAGCCGACAGCCAGTTAACACGTACGTTCTGCGCCTGTTTGACAGGAAATAACTCTCCACACCAGCAGGCGGTGGTAGTCTGTATTCTTCATTCAAAAAGAGAAACTGAAGACCAAAGACGCGGATATACAAACTGTTTTTATGATACGTATATAAAACAAAGCGGCGTTTGCCGACCATTTTCACACCACTCTCCCTCACGACTTGGCTTTATTCCAGATGGACCTGTCATGAAAATATCCGTGTATTGGAATGATCAAATGAGATGAAGATGAAAAATGAGAAGAGCATTCTGTGTTTTTCCTCTTGACTTTACTCGTTGGCTTTCTTTCCTCACTTCCGTTTTCTCTTCTCGTGCATTGATTTGTTTAAGCTGAACAGCCAAACAGAGTGATTTCTCTCACCGACGAGCTCCGTCACCGATTCAACATGCTGAATTGGCCGAAAAATCTCTGACACAGGCAGACTAGAAGCGACGGTGCGGGAAACACCGTAAAAACTAGGCCGACAGACGCTCACTGACGGCCCACAACTGTCCGACGGCCGACCGTCGGCTTGGTATGTCAGGGTTTTTAGAAGTGTTAGTAGGTTTCAGTTCCCTTTAGAACAGAACCAGGCTAGCTGTTTCCCCCTGTCTCCAGTCTTTATGCTAAGCTAGGTTAACAAGCTGCTGCCTGTAGTTTCATATTTAGCATACAGACATGACAGTGGAATCAATCTGAACACATAACTCTCACTTTTGCTGTTTAACTAATCCACACTATGGATACTGAGGCCGGTCAGTACGTGCCTATTTATCTACAGCTATAAGAGTCCAGAATGATTTTGTTTGACTCCTCCACCTCACAGGAAGGCAACGTACCAAACTTTGTGCGACTTTTGCTTTCAAGCCTCACTTCACAAATTTGAGTCTGTGTGAAACTAAACAAACCAAATCTAAAATGCGGCAAAGTCAACTCTTCCTCTGCGGCTCAGTCACGAGAAAACGTAACTGTCGGTGTGACTGCAGGCAGAGACGAGGAAGAGGAAATGAACCAGAGAGAGGATAGTGAGGATAGATGTAGATGCCCACACGCCTCCCTCCCTCCCTCCTCCACCCACTCCTCTCCGTCCTCTTTGTTTGAAACACAGAGATGGTAGGTTTAGTGTACCCATGTGTACGCGGGAGATAGGAGGATGTGGATTTTAATCTGGCTCTATGTTTAAAACATGATCAGTATCCGTCAAGATGAATGTCCTCCTGCACACATTTGCCTGAGAAAACAGGAAGTGACTGTAAGCTCACCGTAAGCACAGAGAAAATACGTATTCTTGATGTTATGCATGAAAGATAGGCAACCACAGAAATAAAGTAGAAGGGTCATTGAACTGGTAATTTAACTAGTAAAAAAGAAAATGGCGATTGTTGTTAGGTGATGTGGTGACAACAGAACCCATGGTCAGTCTGCTCCAATGCCACACTGGTTACAGAAAAGAAGCCGAACAAAATGTTCATTCATCTGGCGATTGCAATGTACTTCCCTCCACAGTGACAAGAGTGTGTGGATGAAGCATTAAGTTGTTCAATTGAACTCATTTACATTTTCTATGTGCCTCGTAACGTTACTACGCCACTGCTCGTTTAGTCGGCGTTACTGCAAGACCTCACCTCAGTGAGTCCGCAACTTGCTGCAAGTCGGTTTAGATTATGTGGAAGTCAGCCCGCTACGACGGTCGCTATTGCAAAGGTACATATAATGTTGATTTGAATGGGAATGTCCGTTCGACTCCTACAACATTTCACGGCTATAGACTTGAGGTGCAAAATTCCAATCTCTTCTTACGCCCAACTCGTCAACATTAACGTTAACTTGTTTTTTCATGTCATGCCATGTCATGTCAAGTCTTTAGTCAACTCGTAAGGTAACTCGCTGGTATCGTCAGTCCTGTGAGTCGCTAGTCAGTGAAGTTAACGTCAACCATGACCGTTTCCTAACCCTACCTAAGTGGTTGTGAACCTAACTTCCTGTGAAAATGGAAGTTTATTTTGGAAGGACACTATGTATGTAACAAACGTATATTGACACGCTGTCCCCAGTCCGTCCAAAAGTAACGCAAGAGAGGTACCCGGTGCGTCTTTCTCCGATACTGAGGGGCACTGACCAAGCGGCGGTATTTGACGGGTTTGGAGTGAGAATGTGTTGAAAATACATGAGAACAGAGGGTTAATATTACTCCATATATGACATTTTATATTGCACTGAAATTTGATCGGTACATGGTGCAAAGTACATAGTACATAGTGACTTGGATGTCTCACCGTCTGTTTGCTCAGACAGCACAGTAGTTCATCTTTTCGCTGTTCAGTAAAAAAGCAATATTTAGCTGCAGAGGACAAATGACAAAATTATATACAGTAATCTCATACAAAGGTCCCACAGGAGATGCAGCATGACCAGCATTTTACAGAAAAATTAAGACTTAATGTAAGATACTGAAGTTTCCCAGTTTGACAAAGAGAGTTTTAAATGAATGTGTCCAGGAACAGCAACTCATCCTCCTAACAATGATCTCCTGAGTCTGACAGCGCTGCATATTATAAGTGATGCTTTATAATTAGAGACTATTTATCTCGCACCGCTGCCTCTGCAGTCAACATCTCTTACTGTTATTTAACTGTGGAAACTGAATGGAGCCTCGTGCTGTTGTAACCGTCCTGTAATGCAGCATTAGCAAGTGTATTAGAGAACTAGTGCTATCCAGGCCATTATTATCGCAACAGTGGTGCTCTATGCTTTAACTGTGACTAGTTTACCAGTGTTTTCCACATTAACACCAAATAGTCTAGTTTGCTCTGTTAGTTTTGTGCTACACTTGAACTATTCTGTTGTGTATACATCATAGCTGTAGTGCAAACACGTCAGCTTTCGGCAGAATGTGCCGTTTTGGATGTAAAATATAGACACGTGATTCGTGTAGATCTCAGGAGGGTTTAGGAGAGTGTCTGTACTTCGCCTGGACAAATCACAGACACACCTTCACTTGAATTTGCTTGACCTCATGTTTGTGATGCAAACTGTTTAGTTAGTTGAAATGTGTTCTGACCTACTGTAATGATATCTTCTCCAAAGTAATATCTTTGTCTGGTTGGTGACCTGCTGAAAGCAGCGTGTTGCCAAATGAAGTTCGCTCCCCTTTACAGTGTATGACACGCAGCGTATGATACACATGGCCGTGCCCTATTGTTTTCTGTAACTCCACACAGCAGTGGCTTGTCAACACACTTTAACTCTTCAGAAAACACTCATTTCATCACATCCGCTCCCAGGATCAACACGGCTACTCTGCCCTGACTGGCGCTTCTGTCTGTGTGGTGCGTTCAATGTCTGCGCAAGGCATCGGTAAATGACGACATGACCCTCCGCAATGCAGTCTGCAAGAGAGAGAGAGAGAGAGAGGGCACATGACTAGGCCCTTGAAATCTTGTTACAGGTCAAAAGACAGAGAGACTGATGAGGCCTGCAAAGGTCAGATAATAATAAGTGAAAAATGTCCTCCATAAATTCCCAAAGTCTAAGGTAACGTCTTCAAATGTCTTGTCCAACCAATAGTCAGTTTACTGAGATATAAGAAAGAGAAAAGCAGCTTCTCATTGTTGGTGATGGTTTCAGTCGTCACCTATTTCATCCTTGTGATTTCAGCCCTGTGAGGTCATGTGCATGAGCCCCTGTACGGCCCTGTGTATGAGCTTGTACATGGCCCTGTGTACGGTCCCGTGTATGAGCCGGTGTGTGGCCCTCTTTGGCCCTGCGTGGCCTCCGTTGTAGCAGTGTCTGGATGGCCTGTTTCCTGGAGAACGTATCTAATTCAGTGGGAATGCTCTCTGGCAGCCTGTCACAATGGATTCGTGTGGCTCTGCCGTGAGACTGAACACTAATCTGACAAACGGCAAAGAGATGGGAGGAGGAGACGCTTAGCCACTGACACTGATCATGCTAAGCATCCTCTCTCCTGCTTCACACCAAAGTCTTTTTCTATCATTACATCTTTTATTTCTTTTTTCTTACATTGAACTGTCACTTGTTCAACGAGCCTTGTTACTTTACCTTCCTCTGCCCTTAAAGTGTCCCCGAAACCTCCTCTGTCTACTCCAAGTGTTGACTTTTTCTCTTTTTAGATAACACTGTAATTCTTACTTTTGCTGGGTCCCTAATGGCTATAACTACAATATACTTTGTTATTTAGATCTAAAACGGTTACTTCAAATTTATCTTTAAATATAGTACTTGAGAAATTGTACTTAGTGATTTTTCAATTGCCGAGGTGTAAATGATTGTATCCATAAAACCCCCCGAATTATGAATCCACCCCTGTTAGCATGGGTCTCCAAAGAGTGTAATGGCACACTACATATATGGCTCCAACATATTATGTGGATCGTTTTCTAAAATAGTATGAAAATATGAATTTATATTTCGATGGTGCATCACCATTGTTCTGTTCATGTAGGAAAGCCACAAGTAAATCTTATTACCAGACTTGTTTTTGTCTCCTCTTCCGTCCTCGTATGAAACCACTCTCACCTCACAATCTTCTGTTTTCCTCTCAAACCAAGGATTAGTCTTATCTTAAATAAGGGCATTAAACGATTTTTTCCCATTGTTGTCCCCACTCAAGGCACAGCTAATTTAGGGCCAGTAATTGACTTTTTTCTCTTGTTTACTGGCTTCGGCCCCAGCAGCAGTTTTGGCTGTTGCTAGAGCCCTTGGCAGTTTGTTTTAATTTTGGCCATTAGAGTCGGAGCTCGGCTGCAGCTTTAGCTGTGACCCCTCATGGCTTCTGTTTTTTTGGCTACTTGTTGTTTTGTAGTTTTTGGACTATCCTGTACAGCAGTGAAGAACTGTGTCTTACAAGGAAACATTTTATCCCACATGAGATAGCTAAGAAAGAGCTCAAAACACAGATCATCAGCATGAGCACAAGATCTCTGAAAACACTTCCACACTGCTCCAGGAAGCACCGATGCACCAGTCCTACACCCCATTTGAGGTAGCATATCAGAGTTACTGTATATCAGGCCAGTTCTGAGAAAGGAAGCCAATGCAGAGCCTTAAACATTCTTTCTAATAGCCAGCAGGGGGCGACTCCTCTGGTTGCAAAAAGAAGTCTGATTGTATGAGGAAATGAGCCAACTTCTCACTTGATTTATTTTACTACTTTTTATTCTATTCTATTCCATTTATTGCCTCCCGTAATGGGTCGCCGCAGCGGAACATCTGTTCCCATCTATTTGGTAACCTGGTACGGAAATCAGATTTGATGATACGCATATTTGATTTGACATAAGTTTTATGCCGGATGCCCTTTCTGACGCAAAACCGGAACCCAACATATTACTTCAGTTAACATTGTAAACATGAGTTCACGGTCTCAATCTTTAGTTTCAAGTCTTCTTCAATACAGCATGATGTTCATTTAGTAAATTATGGTCCCATTTAGAGTCAAATAGACCATTAAGCATGGAATGCTTTTGTGATTGACAGGTCGCTGCCACAGCGTTGTTAGTTCTGGGAGTTGTCCGTGTTTTCGTCTTACAACTTTAACCCTTTCACAGTGTGTTTCCAGTTCTTGAAAGTTAATTGTAACATTTTGGTTGCCTAAAAATGTCTTATTTAGCGTTCGGTTGTACTTCGCCCCACCCTCTCATGTCACTTCTGATTGTAAAAAAACAAGATGGCGACGGCCAAAAACTAAGATGGCGGTAGCCAAAATGCCGAACGAGAGGCTTCAAAACAGCAGTCCACAAACCAATGGGTGACGTCACGGTGACTACGTCCACTTCTTATATACAGTGTATGGTTCATATGCATATACTGTACATACAGTCATGCACACAAACTAGGAGTGTAAAATGACACAAATATGTCACTCGGATGATGCACTCTGATTAATAAGATTTGTTTGCAGTCATATTAGTAGCAGAAACGTTTTAGAGTTATTTTCCGTTTTTTGAAGGTGAGGTTCAAACACATATCACGCTTTATTATTTGATGTATTCAGAAAAGATGATGTTCTTTTGTTGGCAGCTAAACCTTTGTGACATACACCGATAGATAGTAGCTTTGTGTTGCACTCCTAATGTAAACACAGCTGGACAAGCACAGACAACATCTGTTTCTCTGTGACACACCCATGAGACTGTGGTCAAGTCATGCGTAAGAGGACGTTTTGTTTGCTCACTTTTCAGGCACAGTCTTGAAACTTGCTAATAAACTCTGCTGCAAGACCTGCAGAGTGCAGAGCCATATAGAGCCTGCCCCGAGCAAACACTCCGTTCACCAGCACACACATCCAACGGTGTGAGCGTGACACATGTTTGCAAAGCACATATTTTCCCGCGCTGTTAAAATGAACTCTGGGACCTAAAGCTTGCCTCATCCAGCCGGTGTTAGCTGAAGAGGTAAGCTTCCCTCAGGAGCGTGAAGGAGCACTTCTGCCTTCGAGCCTTTCAATTCAATTGGCCGTGGGTGGAAATGTTTCATCATCAACCCACTACGAGAGGAAATCTCCGAAGTGCTCCAGATTGTGCCGTTCACTCAAGGCTTCCACATTCAGAGATGGTGTTTATGTTAAAAAATAAAATGAGGGAAGATGGTAAAATGCCCCCGAGTGAGGTATATTTTCATTTTAAAGACACCGCTACAACCTCTTAAAACATTTGTCTAACACTTTTGTGAAACGGAACGTCTTCAGCAGCTACACGGCTCGTGGCGGCAGCACCTTTTTTGTGTGCGTTCCCCCACCACTTCACAAGGGCTCTGTACCCGGCAACACAAGCACTGCACACCCTGAGAGATAAATCACGTACCCTGCAGCACCAAATACCGTGTGAGCAAAAATATGCACCCACTCGAAAATTCCCCCAAACACTTCACAAAACATCTGAGCAACATTTGGATCTTTGCACAACTCACTGAACTGCTAGCCTCACGTATATACTGAGACATGCATCAGGTATAAATACATCCGCTTCTATGGATCTGATAAAATGCAGCAGAGGCAGTCGTGAAATACATTTGTTTACAAGACTGTGTACTTCACCCTTCTCAAAAAAGGTCAGTATTTAAGAAGAACAATGCCATACTAAAAGGAAAAACGCTGTTAGATTTGAATCATGATATATATACAGTATATATATGGGCTTAATGGAAGAAGCAATCTATCCAAACCGTTATTAACCTGCTTTGGTCATTCTAGTGATCAGCTCTCCGTTGCATTCCTCTCCTTCTCATCACAATGACAACGTAGACTAGAACCCCCAGGAGAGGGTGTTATCTTTGCACTGCAGACAACTACCAAAAGAGAGGAAAGAACAAATGAGGGAAATTAAACACACTGACACGGGTTTGGTGCTGTTTTCTAACATGGTTTGCATCCAGAATATCCCTCACATGTTAAAAAATCTCCAACTTAACAGTGCCCTGGTAGTTTCAACTTTTTTTCCTTTGTTTTTGCTTTACCCAAATAACCAGTTCCCTAATGGCTTTAAGGCCCTGACAAACCAAGCCGACGGTCGGCTGTCGGCCAGTTTGGGACCGTCGGTGAGCGTCTGTAGGACTAGTTTTTGCGGTGTGTCGTCACCGTCGGCTCTAGTTGTAGTGTGAGTTCCAAAGCTAGAGATCCTATTATCATATGAAACTAGAAAACCTAAGGAATCCATTGGTACTAACCATGTCATACTAGCTTGTCGTGAAGGAGGCTAAATAACGCTCCAAAATTGCGCTAAATTTTGATCGAGGAAAAACTGTCATGATCATTTTCAAAGGGGTCCCTTGACCTCTGACCTCAGGATATGTGAATGAAAATGGGTTCTATGGGTACCCACGAGTCTCCCCCTTTAGAGACATGCCCACTTTATGATAATCACATGCAGTTTGGTGCCAGTCATAGTCAAGTCAGCACATTGACGGCTGTCGGGCTTGAGTTTGCCATGTTATGATTTGAGCATATTTGAGTAATTAATTTGCGATTAATCACCATTAAATATTTTAATCAATTGACAGCCCTAGTTTTAAGATTCACACACTCTGGAGACCGTTTTGCAGAAACTCAAAGTTTGGTCGAGGAAAAGAGGGCTGAAACTGAGAGGAAAAGATTCATTTATAAATTTATACACACAACATCCTTACATGTAACAGTATCCCACGTTAGCACAGCTGCCTCCTCCACCTGGCTCTAACCGTCTCCTCAGTTTAGTCTTTTCCTTCATGAACAGGGTTTGATCATTTAGACACACACACACACACACACACGCACACACACACACACACACACACACACGTTCACACACTACAGCCTCTCATCTACACTCATGCTCTAACCAGGAGTACTGGGGCATGCTGGTGCTTACCGATGATTACAGCTTCTGCCTCTGGGAGCGTTTAAAGAAAAACTAGCTGCACACTTCAATGAGCAAAATGGGCCCTTAGCAAAGATTTTCTGTCAGATTCATTATGATGTTCTTCATATCCCCCAAAACAGCACGCTGCACACATCAACACGCGGATTAGTTTAAGAAACTGTTGGAGTTATACAGCCTTCAAATACAGAATGATATAAAAACCTAAAAAAAATTGACTTGTATTTTCATTCTGTTTTAACCTCCTGTTGTATTTCCACCATTAATTGTTACAGCTTTTATTTAGACACTGTTTAGATTTACTTTTTTTTCTTTGAATGTGTGCATCAAATAAAAGTGATGATTTATGACCAGTGATACAAATATCAAAGTAATTCAAGTAAAACATAAAGTACACATGAAGTGATGAAAAGACTAAAACTCTTTAGCTTTTTCGGTGGAGTTCTACATTAAAAACAGAAAAAAGTAAAAAACATGTACAAAGTGGGTCGTCCAATCTGATGAGCTGGCTGCTTGCATGGTGAGCTGTGATTGGTGGATGAAGTTCTACAGCGTTAATTCAGGTACATGGTTACGGTTATTTTGTAGGATTTTGTTGTCAACTAAACTTACGTCCTGTGTACATAAGATGAGTGTATCAGAATCAGAAATACGTTATTGATCCTGGGGGAGGGGGGAAATTGGGGCATTACAGTTGCTCTTGTATAAACATAAAGAACTCAAAGAAAATGGAAATTAAAGAGTATGTACATAATGCTACAATATAAAAAAAATATATGTAAAGAAATATAAGTACTAAAAATAAAAATAAGAATATAAAAACTATGACATATGTACAAATATTTGCATTAAGACGTGCAATATATAGCATATAACCACAGTGCAAAAACAATGAATACAAAATGCTTATTAGGCAGCAGAGAACAGTTAAACATGGAAAATGAAGCAGACTACTTTTGGCATTCATTTGAATAATAGACATTTTTGTGACATAAAACAAATACAGACTGTGTTACACCCATAGTGTCTACTGCCCACTGCTTTATATGCATAAGAAAACTTTATAACCACCCTACAAACTCTACATACAGCATCTTCTGGAGAACAACAGCCCTGATGTGTTTTGAATTCTAAAGGGCAGTGCCCACCAAAACTCACATTACAGCCTGCTTTAGAGAAAAGCACTACATGTTAGTTTTGGGTTGCAGAGCGTGAAGTTGGACGGGCAGAGCGGAAACAGGTTGGCCTCTCAGCACCAGATGGCTACTCGTGAAGCTAGCCACAGCAAGCAGCGATCATGTTGTAGCAGGAATTTGATGGGACACACACACACACACACACACACACGGATACACACAGGGGTTACGATGACATGGAAATGGTTTAACACCGCCCTGTGCCCTGCAGGTGAGAGGGCTAGCAGAGCAGGTCGCTACACAGCAGTGATAACTGCACACACGTCACAGCCTATTCTAGGATCGCTGCCTCGCGCTCGGCGAACAGCGCTGCTGCCCAGGAGTGACCTCGGCTCACAAGGTCTTTTCATCTGTGTGAAAGTACCCTCTGCCTTTCCAGATTGAAGCATGGTGGAAGTCCTTTTACTCTGTTAGCAGGAAAGAAAAGGGAAAGGGAAAGACAGAATGTGTTAGGTCACCAGTTAGAGTCAGACCTCAGCCAATAGTGAGTCATCTTAAATTCTCAGAGTGACTCCAAAGGTAACATGTTGATGCTGAATCTCACTCTGATTTCCCTGTTCCAATTCACCCTTCACTAACTCCCGCCCATCGAACGCAGACTGGCCAATGATAGCGTAGCATGAGCCAGCTTCAACCAGGGTCCAACAACTATCTGGCTCTGTTTCATAGAATCTCATACAATTGTTTACAATTTTCCTCATTTTCAGGCTGCTTTTGTGGATTTCGAGTTTGATTATTATTTCATGTCACATAGTATTGGCTGTGTTTCATGTTGTTTGGAGACGAGCATTTGTACGGTATGGGAATATACGAGGATGCCAACCGCGGAAACAGCTGATTAGCCATTTGAGATAAATGTTTGCTACGTCAGAATTTATTCAACAATTTTTTTTCCCGATAAAGTTAAAAACCACCTCAAGCAAGCGTAAAAACTTTTTTCGCAATTGAAGAAGTTTTATCGAATTTTGCTGTTCCCTCACAGATTTTTTAATGTGATACTTCAAAATCCATGTAAAAATATGTGAATAGAAACACAGCTTATGTTTGTCCTCACGTGAGTTGTCAAGTTGTGGGGTGTTTGACGCTTGCATTGGGACCACCAGTGAGCTTTTCCCCCGATTTCACCGTCATCTTCATTCACAATACTGTGACTGTAGATCGCAAATGCTTTCTGTCTACTTCTCTCAGATATTTCAGAATGATTATTCCAGAAATGGTGCGAAAGCTTAACAGGCCTAGCAACAGTAACCGAGGGGGGAGGGGCTTAGCGAAGGGTCAGTTGCCAACATGTTTGGTTTCTCTGTAACTAATTTACTGTTCTATCTTTTCATTCGCTAACTTTGTCATCTGCCTGTAACATAGCTTTAGCCACACAGCGTGGCTCGATGGATGTTAATATCTGTCTGTCTGTCCACCACTTTGGTCCAGACTGAAACGATCTCAACAATTATCGGATGGATTGGGATGAAATTTGGTTCATAATTTTGACTTTTTCTCTAACACCATCATCAGGTCAACATTTTAGAATTATCCCTCTTTGTTTTTTTATTTCAGTTAAGACCTGTTTTCTGTATCAAAGAAATATTTAAAAGACAAAAAAGCATTACAAATGGCAGGGGGCAGGGACAAGGCTTTCCAAAATTACTTTTACCTTTACCTTTTTGCAACAAACATTTTTAAACATGGGAAAACACGCTAAAAATAGGCCCATTTCCAGTGGGCGAGTATTCCCTTCAGTTGTTTTTCTGGTGTGTCACGTTCAACGTCATGGACACTCCGGAAAACAGGGTTAATAAACAGTGAAAATGTTTCTTCTTTTTTACAGCCTATCTGTTACTTATTCAGTCTCTCAAACCAGATTTGGTGATTGTTGGAACAGTGGAAAGACTAACAGACGGTTTCCGTAAGTTTTATTTGGTTTCTGTCGAGTTTGAATGAAGCATTTTTTACAATAATTAGCAAGGTAAAATTACTGTTTCTGTCAATGGAGTCCGGTGGCTTTGAGGAGAGAATGTAGCAGCTAATTAAAAAACATGTTTATTTTGACCAAATGTTTTCTGGTTTTATATGATGCCAGTATCTTCACTTTAGCTTTAAAATTGAGCCCGCTGCAACCTAAAAATCGCAAGTTCCGTTAATGCGTTAAAGAAATGAATGGCGTTAAAATTAATTTGTGTTATCACGTTAATTTTGACAGCCCTTAATATCAAAGTTATTTCAGCGTTTCATTTTCTGTGTATTGTGTTTCCCAATTTGGCTACTGTATGGGAATATATTTGTTTTACACATCATTATTTCTTGTATGAACTTTAATGTGTTCTGATCTGTCACCGTAAACCACAGAACACATGGTTTCTCCCAGCTTGAATCCAGTTTTCTCTCAGATCAATTGTCAACAGAACTGAAAATGTATCACTCTGCAGAGTAGAAGTTCACAGTTACAGTCAAAGGGAAGCTTCACAGTCATTATTTGTTGTTGTTTGTGTCACAATTAAGAGCATGAAAAGCCCTCTTGACAGAAGAGAGACGGGAAGGTGGCACTTAAAGTGAAAGAGGCAGAGAGCTGTGAAAGACGAGAGGAGTCAGAGAGGAACGCCGATTAATGGCGTCATTAAAAGGCAGACGACGAAGGTATGTGTGTGTGTGTGTGTGTGTGTGTGTGTGTGTGTGTGCGCGCGTGCGCGCGTGCGTGTGTGAGAGAGAGAAGCTGGGCTGTTCAATCAATAACTCGGCAGCAGAGAGTTCAGATGAAACTCCTCCCGGTTCTCTTCAGAGACTTCTTCATTATGCATGTGCTGCAATTACCTGACGTCTGTGAGGAAATGTAGCGAGCCAAATTACACTCTGATTAGTTGTTGCAATCACAGGGTCAGAGTGGCAGCTTCACTCAACATTGGAGTGTGGAGACACACATCTGACTTCAGGACTGATGGGGGCTTCAGTGTACAGGAAGACACTGCTATCGTTACACCTCTTCTTCTTTCTTTTTCTTCTGCTTGTTCTTCTTCCTGAAGATTCGATGTGAATACAGCTCAGTGTAAATGCAAACAATAAGCATTCAAGACACATTGAAACCACCTCTGGAGGAGGTTTGACTCTCATTCAAGTCAGGTGTTGAAATGATGTAAATGCATTTGTCTCTCCAAGACACATAGGTAATCGTCACTCCTCCAACCCAATCTCATGAGAAGGCGTATAAATAGCACGATATTACAAGGACATCACAAGATGCATTTTAGCCTTGTTGTGTCATTTTTACACCACGCAACAAAACTAACAAACAAAAAACATTCGCAGTAAGTTTAGGCAACAAAATCACTTAGTTAGGTTCAGGAAAAAACATCATGGATGGGCGTAAAATATGTACAGACACAACTTAATAAGTCAGAAAAACACCTCACAAACGTCACAAAAAAATACCGGTCTTGGTCACCGTTATGGTTGAAAGTCCTGTGTTTGTTGGACCCATCCACCTCCCCTCCTGCCCACCATAAGCAGTCTTTCTCACTTTTTATTCTACGTCACTAGCTCTGACTGTAGCATATTTATGCGGATGCATTTACATTGCAGTCAGTATAGACTACATGGCGTACACATAACATACCAAAAGCAAGAAACAGAATTCTTATTGCATTCATGTTATTGCAAATTATTGTGTCATTCATACACCTTTTCAGCCAAGTCCCACAGCAGTTCGTGAAATAGTCAAGAAATGTAATGTATGGATTCGTGTACATAGACATGAATTTCAAATTTTTTCGTGATGGTCAGCACGAAATCAATTTGTATGTAATCCACGTAATTGTGAACCGGGAAGTATAAAGAGCAGAGAACGCCACATATGGAGGAGGTAGGGATGGATGGGTGGGTTAGAAAATACCGGACTTTTGCCCAGGAAACCAGTGTTCGTGTCCAATGCGAAACCAGAAGTCAACATTGATTTATTTTTCACGTAACCTTCATACTTCTGGAGTTATTTTAATCCAAACTGCAATCTTTTCCTAAAGCTAACGAAGTAGTTTTTGTCACGTAACTTCCGTAATTAAGTTATGCCACTTCCAGTGTTATTTTAACCCAAACCACAATCTTTTCCTAAACCTAATTAAGTATTTTGTTGCCTAAAGCAAACCAAGTCGATCTATTCCTAAACCTAACTAAGTAGTTTTTATTTTGAAAAGACTGGAGCGGAAATTGACACGTGCATCACGTGTTGCTGGACATTAGGAAAACGCACGAAAAATTCGTTGTTGAAAGTCGTGCTGAGTGTTACGAAAAAAAAGGGAAATTTGTGTCTATGTACACGAACCAAATAGATTAAATTTCATGACTCTGTTGGCCTTTTTTGTTCGAACGGGCTGGCATAGGTAATCTTTACCCCTCCAACAGTGTAACTACGTCATTCCTCCATGTGTTTGTGTTAGCTTATGGATAATTGTTAGCTCGCTGCTAAACCATTGTCGTTGTTGTTTTTGACAATTTACCAAACAGCTTCAGGTGCCTCAGCACCTCTTTCTGGACAGGAGGATGACTGACCCTAATTTACATGCAACCCAGAAAACAAAGACGGACTGTAATCCGATCTGTGAGACACATATAAGTGTCTTCAACCTCATCTGGATTTGATCTAATACGAGACATTTGAAATAACAAGTGGAACTTAAGCCTTTGATTAGAATTGTATCTTCGAGGACAGAAGCTGCTGTGAGACTGTGTGAAACCCTGCTGCTTTATTACGAGGGTCCCAGAGGTGTCACTGCTCCTATTAGTGGAGCACTTAAAGCTTGATAACTGGCAGCAAGGCAAGTAAACAAACTCTTAATGGTTTGTTTCCTCTCTCAGCAGAAACACCCTGTCCTCACATATGATATGTCTAAAATATTGAGTTGGTGACGGCAGCTATAATAAGAGAGTCTCAGATTTGTGTGAGGGCAGCAAGTTCACCGGATCAACACAAGAAGTTCAGAGGAGCTTTCAGCTTTTTAATTTGTAGTTTTAATACATTCTCATATTGTTTTCTAACTGTTTACTTATCCACTCTTGTGGCAATTTACTTAACACTTATAACACTGACTGTGTCTTCATGCACACTGATATTCCACTATTATTCCAAATATGACAATATTGTGAATTTGATACTGATAACGTAAGCAGTATATTCCATTTGGATCTTCTGAATTAGGCCTTATTCTGAATGGAGCATTTTCTGATAAAGACATGTGGGATATGGCAACATTATTCGGGTATTAGGAGCATTCTTTGACATGTATACAGCACATTCAGAATATGCGTCTCAGTTGGGCTTTTTACGGTGGGTTGTGGCACACGGCCTCTTGCCTGTTTGCGGCCAGCACTGTGTGTTGTACACAAACTAACTAGCCAAGAGTTTGCAGAGATGCATGACCAAAAGAAAAGCCCTATTTGGGATTGAATATCCCAGTTTCTATAAATGTGCTTCAGTTACCACCAACTCTTTGCTAATAATTTCACTGTAACGGGCATTTCACACAGAAGGCGGCAGTGGCACCGCTGCACACTACAATGTGAACCCAGCGGCGAGCGCAGCGCAAACCACGTTCTGTGTGAAAGGCCCATAACTGGGTGTGGTTATTAGCGTTGATCTTTGTCAATTGGACTCAGCAGTGTAACCTAATTGTGATTGGTGAAAACTTTTTTTCCCAGGCCTTCACTCCAAACACAAGCGCATGCTCGTGCGCACACACGCACATACACACACAACCACTCCAGACAATTGCTGTACCACCATGGAGAGGCTCATCATACAACTCCCATCCTGCAAAACCAGCCTTAGATCAGCACTGCGGAGAGCAGCCAAAGTGCCAAATTTATCAACGCTAACTTAACAGCCTGCCCTGGACTCAGCGGCCGAATGTTATCCTACAGGTCTTGTGCTCCGCAAATTCAATAACAACACTCATAAAGAACCTTTTTTTATTGGAATGTCCTGGCAGTGAGCAACGCAGTACGACGTGGCACACCGTTTTTTAGCTTAACTTTTGTCAGACGCCCAGCTGTTTCTATTTATTCCTTTCGCTCCCCTTGAAATTGCCTCAATGAACCAGGAGCGGCTGATTGAGGAGTTATTTATACGATACCTCCTCAGTTTACTACAAAAACCTAAATAAGGAGGCAGCTGCTGGAGGGAGATCGCCAGAAAGCTAAGCAAAAACCTATTTTTCATAGAGAGAAAAGCCTTCAGTGCTGTTCTTTGCTCTTCTTTCAATGAAGAAATACTCTCCAGTCCGGATATAATTGATGCTATTGCAACATCTACACTAACCTCTTCAGAAGCCGCCATTGTTGTTTAGATGTGAATGTTTTTTCCTGTATTTATATATTTCAATCAAATAACACTGTATTATGAAGTTGTGAGACTTTCCAGATTGATGATAAAACATCAATATAATACATTAGAAATGCTTTGCACATTGTGGTAATATTACATTGTATAATACATTAACGCCAATTAAAATCACATTTAGTTTTCATTGATAGAGACCGAGCACTGTCCTTTACTGCTGTATCTCTGACTAATGTTCACTTCTAGCATAATTAACCGGCTATTGACTGTTGTAAACAGAAAAGTGATTATTACAGCCCCGCAGTCTTCCTCTCTCTGCTGCTACAACCTCAGTAACCTGTATGTAGCCCTCTACCTGTGTTTGTAAAGCTTCATTATTGTGAGTGTAAGGTAATAATAAAAACTGACGGAGCAACGTTTTTATCAGCTCGTCTCTCGTCTGAATTACAGCAGCTGGACAGTCGAGCACTTCTTTTCTGGAAACTGCTCAGAAACCCCCTTATTGTCAATCTAGTTCTCACAATATGAAATGGCTACTATGGGGAATAACATCATCACACATGAATACAATTGGGTTCATTGGATCCAGCTTTACAGTGAAACCCAATGTATGTAATTCAAGACTGTTTAGGGACCCCAGTATGAAGAAATATTCAAACACCATTTCAGAATAGGTGGAAATAACACATTTAAAAACTGTATGGTTTTTGCCCCAAACTGCATGTGATTATCATAGAGTGGGCATATCTGTAAAGGGGAGACTCGTTGGTACCCATAGGACCCATTTTAATTCACATGTCTTGAGGTCAAGGTCAAAAGACCCCTTTGAAAATGGTCAGTTTTTCCCTCGCTAAAATTTAGCCTAACTTCCTAACCCTTTCCCGACAAGTCAGCATTACAGAGGGTTAAACTTTATTTTATATGTTTCCTCTGCAAGATGTAATTTATAGTGAAAACGTTTCAGGTACACCTGATGAAAGGAAGTTCAAAGCATCACATTTTACCTTTCATTTTGAATAGCTGTTAACTATCAATGTTCCTTTTCACTTTAGTTCCATATTTTCATCAACACTTTGTCAGGGTCTCCGTTAAAATCAAGGACTTGTTGAGTTTTTGTTTTCCAGCGCTGTGCCAGCTGGAAATAAATTGCTATTTGCTCCCACGCTGGCATGGCTTTCAAAATAAAACACAATTTGCTCAAAAGTGGATATTTCTTTCAGAGTAAACCGAGAAACAAATCAATAGAAGGTGAAATTGTTGTCAGGAACAGAGACTGCTTCGCCAACCGCAGCAGACTCCGTATCTGACCCTGAAAATGTCAGACTTTGTTCTCCGCAGTGGGTGACACTGTGGTGGTGGTAACTCACTGGGATAACATGTCACAATAGTCTGACACTCCTTCACACTGTCACTGAAATCCCTGACCCAGAAAATGTTAGACATTTCTCAGGAAACAAGAAGTGTAAAAAAACAAACTGCAGACAGGTGGAAACACTAACCTCCGTTGTCCAACATGGATATCTGGCTTCACTCCTGATTCCTGTCAAAACAACATCTGCTCTGTTTCTCTTTTGACCAGCTATTATTGTTCATAACAACATTCCACCTTTTTAAATAATAAAACATTTTTGTTCATGTAGAACATTCGACCCAACGCTTTGGGGGGATGTAAACAGGAAGTATCATATACAGTCAGTGATTTAGCTGTGCACTTCACCTGCATGGGGCCCGTATTCTTTTCAGACTATATTTGTTTATATTTAGTCAAATTAGGCTCCATTAAAAGTATGCCGAATCATCTCTTAGCAGCTCTTGTTTGCAGTGTAGCCATGGATGTACTGACAGCGCACACTGGATTACTTTGATACTGAAGAAAACTTAAAAACATGATGATTCTCAGGCAAGTTCAGCAGCGTCTTCTTTCTATGATTTCTAAATGGATTTATGGACATTTATTCTGGATGGACATCAGAGATAACAGCCCAGTTGCACAGCAGCTCATGAAATAGTCACAAAATGTCAATTTAATGTTTTGATTCGAGTACATAGACACAAATTTCAAATGTTTTTCACTATGGTCAGCACGAAATCAATTTGTATGTAATCCACGTAATTGTGAACCGGCAAGTATAGAGCAAACACCATGTAAGGAAAATACAGGACATTGCCCAGGAGACTGGTGTTCGTGTCCCGTGTGAAACCACAAGTCAAAGTTGATTTATTTGTCACGTAACTTCCGTACTTCAGTAACAGCACTTCTGCAGTTATTTTTACCCAAACTGTGACCCCGGAATCCCCTCTAACCCTCCCACCCCCCACTTTGGTTTTGAAATCCTCCTTATTTTTGAGGTCTCAAGATTGGCAAGTATGCAAAACAACCACATTTGAAGGTATTTCGTTGAACAGAGCTTTCAACAAAATGTGGTACACACAGCACAAATGGCCGGTGATAGGGCCAAAATGCCAGGGCCGATTTTTTTGTCCCAGTCCAGCCCTGGCTGTGAGACTGTGTTGGAGATAATGATATCCTCGGGAAGTGTAAGTCGCACAGAATGATATCAATATGTGTTTCATGTCTGTGTGTTCACACAGAGTTATAACTCGGAGAAAACAGTGCAATTTTTGACTCAAATTCACCTCCTGCAGTATCTTTGGCTCCCCTTGAACTCTTATGCTCTCATTTTTCTTGAGAGGACATTCTCGTGAGAGGCCTTACAGGAAGCAGGGTGGGGGTTGGGTAAGCGTCTAGGTGGTTGATGCACATATAATAATAATAATAAGAAGAAGAAGAAGATGAAAAAGAAGAATAAGGAATAATACTGATCATAATAAGGGATGTGCACCTTGCAAACAGACAAGTGCGAGTCAATTTTAAGGATGCTGCTGCAGATATGAAGCCTCTCTCATACAGGCGATGGGGAAATCTAAATAACTAAACAAGAGCAGAAAAAACAGTTTCACTGTGCAGCCTGTTAATAAAACAGCTCTTAGTGTTTATCGAACTATAGTCGGAGTGGTTGTTATTGTAGTCAGCGGTACGGCAGCTTCTCCTCAGGACCCAAAGACAAACTCCGATCTGACATTATATGCTCCATAAAGTAGGCTAAGCCCCATCAGGGATTCATATAAATTAAGATCAAACATCGCGTTCGCCCTTCAGGGTACATCCAGATGCAATTATTGTTGAATCCCCACTTTTTCAAATGCATGCTCTGCGTTCTGTTGCACTAATGCTCCTTTCCAAAGAGTAATTACAAGGACATTTCTAATTTAGTTTTCTTTCAAGCTGCGAGGAGATGCCGCAGGAATAATCTGCCCTTCAGTCAGACAATTTAATGTCGATTCATTTGTTCTTTGTAGCTTCGAGGAGAGAATAAGCCGGCTGAAGAGCTCATGGAGAGTAAATGCATATAGACTACTATAACAGAAAGTACGGTGAATTTAGGAGTGGAAATCATGACATTACATCATTGTCCTCCTGCTGTTTAAGGTCATTTGAAGCATAAGCCACCATGGCATGTATCAGAATACATCACTGTGTGGAATAACAGCTGAGTTTTTCTGTTTACATTCATTATTCATCAACTCAAAAAAGAGAAACCTTTAAATAGATGTTAGCAGCACAGCTGTCCCTCTCCAGCCCGTCGAGACTGGGACTGAAAACCGTGTCAGTCAAAGTATCTTGAGAAGATAGTCATCATTTCTGCCCTAGTTTCTGCATCCACGCCGCCTGTCTGTTGCATTGAAGCTCCACTCACAAGAGGGATATGAAGAAAAGCCCGCAGAAGCATGAGATGGATGATTTGTTTCTCCTGGAGAAAGGGTATAATTTTGATGATTGATGCATGACAGATGCAGAGCTGGTGTGCGTCTAACGTTACGGCAGTGATTCCTAAACAGGTACACGTTAGGAGCTTCTGCAGTTGCCAGGGGAACATGGAAAGATTGCACTTACAAAAAAAAAAAAATTATTAAACTCTATTAGAGTACAGGTACTGAGTAACAGAGTACAGAATAAAATATAGAATAAACAGTAAGGGGTATGAATACGCTATATATATACAGTATGAGCAGTATGAACAGCAGTTACAATAAGCAGTGCAGGTAGAAGTATAAGTAAAGTGCGCTTGACCCGCCTTCAAGCGGGTCAAGGTGATGTCTCACTTGCCACAGCCAACCCGTAACAACCCCCCTAACAGTGTTTACCTGAGGTTACCATAAGAAATCAAAACATGTCTCCAAACTTCTACTTTTAAACAAACCACTAATAGGAATAACGCTATGCCCAAGAGTTGCTGTGTAGTTGGCTGCAATACATCCAAAAACGCTGATCTCCGATTTGTTCCCCTGCCATGTCCTAAAGAAAGACATAATAGAGGGGCTCCAAGCTATAGACTAGACCAGCATGGCGACATCGCGGAGGCTGCACTCCTGTTTTTGGGAAAGAAACTGAGAGAAAATGGGAGAAAAAATGATGTTGTGTAGCGGGTTAACCGAGGCTTTCACACTGAGATTTGAGGCACATTCGATACGTGAATATTCACTGTCAGTGTGGTAAATCACTAAATGATGCTGGTTACAGTAACTAGCATGGTTAGCTAGAGTGGGAGGCTGCTGTAGTTATACAGTCATACATTAACGTTATAGCAGCATCAGATTAACGTGTTCAACTACATCTCAGCCTATAGATCAAACAGTTGGCTATTAACACGTTGGTTATTTACAGACAACACTTAGCCTATCGTGATTCAATCAGATATGCATAGATGTCTGGAAAAGCAATATCCGGCCACTGTGTTGGACGGGGGAAGACTGAAGGGACATGACGGCGATCAACCTTAATTTATGAAGGTATCGCGGACGCTCAGGTTCAGGTAAGATCGCAAAATAATTATTAGAAATGTGTATAAAACAATCGTTTGTATAACAATAGATGAATGCATCCGAACTTGTCAAAATTACAATCCAAACATACGTCAAATTGCATTGAAGTCTATGGGATCTTCAGTTTTCAATCCCCCAAAAGGGGCCGCGGCCTTGACTTTTTGAAAAGTACCCGTAAATGCCGGTCTGATGTATAGCAAAGAGTTGGTTGATGCAATATTAATTCTCTGGATATCATATAGAGAGCCCTTAAATCCATTCAAGTAAACACACTTGTAAAATGTCGGTCTACTTGAGTTCATCTGACAGGGCTGTGGGGATCCGTCTGTCTGCAGTATATGAGATACCACTCTTTGTAACACACTGGGTGTGTTATGCAAAGGAAACATGGGCGCAGGCTGTGAGAGCTGTCCGGCCTCAGAGTCCCTCAGATGAAATGTGCGCCCCTGGCAGGAGGAGGAGGAGGCAGCTCACCAACTTCCCTCCCAGAGTCACTGTCGGCCCGTCTTACAGCCACATCACTTCACTGACTGAATTATGAATTACATCTCTCACTGTAATGGAGTCCTTTCAAGTTTTATTCTCTTGTCGTCTTTTCTGTGTTTCTCTTTTACGTGTGCCTTTAACCCCCATTATCGTCACCACCGCTTCCCTTTACAAACCTCCCCTGACTTCCTCCACTCTGCTGACTTGGAGCTCCACGCGGAGAAACTTATAGAGGTCAAGATCCTAATTTTAGCCTGTCAGAAATTATTAAAATGCATGCATCAGTGACAGGGTGTCAAGGACATCTCAGCAGCGTTAGTGACAGCGAGAGACTGCCTATCATTTTAAACGCAATACTTAGAGGGAGAATAGAGACATGATTAAGTGCAGTTCTTAAGATAAAGGACTCTTCTCCTTATAACTCAATTTCCTGTTCTGACTATTGTGAGGATCTGAATGATAGAGTGCAGGAGACGAGCTGTCAACAGAGAAAGAAAGAAATTCTGACTCGATTGCTAATGCTTTTTTGAAATATTATCCATTCTCCAGGCTGAAGTGATTTGATTGGAAGGACTTGGTTTTAAAATGAACATCACAGCAGGTTTGGAGTCTTTCATTATCGGTCAAGCTCTTCTAAAACATGGTCATAACCCATACATCACAAAACCATCTTCTCTACCAACCCTGTCATATAAACATTCCACATGCTAAAACATGAAATATTTCCTTATTTGGTGTATGGTTGTGTCTGGAAGGTAACCTGCAAATTACAAAAACTTGCAAAAAAAAGACTCGCTGCCCGACGACCTAACTTTAACCATTCGAGGTCAATGTCTAACCTTAACTATTCGAGGTCAATGCCTAACCTGAAGCATTAGAGGTCAATGCCTAACGTTAACCATTAGAGGTCAATGCCTAACCTTAAGCATTAGAGGTCAATGCCTAACCTTAACCATTAGAAGTCAATGCCTAACCTTAAGTATTAGAGGTCAATGCCTAACCTTAACCAAGTTCATAATGTATTATATAATAGCTTAATACTGATATAGTGTTGTTTTGATATTGCACATGATTTTATAATTTGTGTTATTTGTTTGCGGTTGAATACATTTATTTTATTGCATGTGACCTGTTTTGAAGTCTGTTTATCGTCATAGTTACCCATAATCTCTTAATTGACTTATGCGATTAGAAACCTACACACCACCTTCTACATTCGCAGGCCCATTGGGATTTGTGCATAGGTTATATGTTTAGAGCTATTTCTGGTGATCCAGAGCTCCGTTTCTATTCATTCCCCCAGAAATCTTCATGCCCTGCCAAACATTTTGTGACCATATGTGAAGCTTTACTGTTGTCTTGGCATGTGTTTGGCCAGCGATAAACAAGGCAACGTTAACCAGTAAGAGAGCTTAAGGTGCTGTCTTAACATGGATTGTTTATACATCTACAGAAGGTGCAGAAGACATTTTTGAACTCGTATGCTTGTTGTTGCTGGGGAGGCCGACCCTCCACTCTGATAATGTTTACTCATGTTATTTGTCTCTCTTGGCAAGGTGAACCTGTCTCTGAGAGCACTTTAGATGTATTACATAAAAGCAGAAGAGATGAGTAGACTAACACGTCTACATTAAGGAACACATTTTGTTTGTTGTTGCCGTTTACGCTCGAGTGCTGCCGTCACATCCAGCGCTGGCACGATTGGGATTGTTAAATCCTAATGAATGAAGCTCTTTTAGTTTTGTTGACCTGTTTGTTTGTTTGTTCGTCCTTCAGGGTTCGATGCGTACTTCACGTCACGGACTCTGGAGAACAACAGGAGGAACGTGTGGTTTGCTGAGTACTGGGAGGAGAACTTCAACTGCAAACTGATGAGCTCCTCAAAGAAAGATGAAAGCAGCAGAAAGTGTACAGGTAAGGTGTGAGTGTGTGTGCATGACAATATTCTAATACTTTTTTGTACATCTGCAAAAGGAAGCCTTGTTCTGTCCTCCTTGCTTTAATTGTTTCTGGTTGATTTTCTTACTGAAGTCTCTCTGAACGATGTCCAGCCATCATAGTCCACATGAGAAAAGAACTGAGTTGATAACATTCACCTGAGTCCTGATCAGTTACTGCCTGCGTCCACAGCAATAAGCCAGTGTTGCCAGATCTCGCGAGAGAAACAAGCCCAAAAGAAGCGACCTTACCTACCTACCACAATATGAGAGAGAGAGGCGGCCACTTCATATATATATATGTATGAATTTATTTTGGATTGCGTGCATTTCATTTCATTTTTGCATTGCATTTTTATATCCATTTTTAGCTCGCAACACTACATTTGTCTTGTTATAAACTTAAAGAAGTTGAACGTTTCAGCCAGGTCTTTGGAAAGAGCCCAAAACAAGCGACCTTACCTACCTACCACAATATGAGAGAGAGAGGCGGCCACTTGATCACTTCATGTATGAATTTGTTTTGGTATGCATGCATTTCATTTTTGCATTGCTTTGCATTTAATGTTGCATTTATTTTTAGCTTGTAACTTTACATTTTTCTTGTTAACTAAACTTAAAGAAGTTAAAAATGAATTGTTGAACACAAAAACTGCCTTCAAATCGTCCCCCACTTGAGGGCAAATCCAATCTTTAGGTATCTCCTTTTCCCAGTCTTTGTTGTACTTTTTGCCATATTTTACCTATTTAACTTATTAACTGATATTGTTAGCTAAACTCCATTGACCGCAAAGACAACACTCTGAGTGGTGGTGGCGACAGTGGCGGTGAGCTACTGTCAGTCATCTGTGTTTGTGTGTTGTGTGCTTTGATGGCTTTTCATTCACAGTTAATATTCTCCTTAAAAGACTCCAGAACTGACCACCAGTCACAGATAAGACAGGAAAGCACAAAGCTTTATATTGTTGTGTTGTTATTATAGAAGGCACAATAACCAATTGTATCTTGATCTGCTATTCACTAGATTGATTTAAATGCAAATGCAGGAAATAACATATATATATATATATATATTTATTTATTTATTTATTATTAAATCTATTTGTAGTACTCTCAGTTGCTGCTGTTGGTTGAAAAACTGCTGAACTTCAGTAATTATACCAGAGATGATGAGAGGTTTCAATAAGAAGAGAAAAAAATCAACAAAAACAAAAATTGGATTGGAATTCATTTGCAAATATTCAATGTTAAAGGACTGATCTGGGGGAGTTAAAAAAAAACAAAACACCATCAGGATCTCCCTACTTTTAATATATTTTAATATTAGATACAACTCTATTTATGCCGAGGGAAACAGCTATGCTGCATTTGCAATACAAAGTGGGAGCAGTGCATTAACAACTAGAGGGGCACTCGGAGAGCGCAGACTTCCGCCAAGGCCAAATTCCCTATCTCACAATGTTAACAGTAGTGAAAAATAATGCGTGTATCCGCCCCGTGAGTTGGATCCACTCCAAAATGTAATTGGTTCTTCCTTGACCCATGCTACACTCAAGTTTCATGACAATTGGGCCAGTAGTTTTTCCATAATCCTGCTGACAAACAAACAAACAAACCAAACCGAAAACATAACCTCCTTGTAGGAGATAATAAGGTTCAAATCCAAAATATATACAATGCCAAAGTCACAGTATGATACAAGTCTCAGCACGACGGATTGTTTTTGTTTTAAATTGGGTGGTGGGCTAATGGTCGCTCCGTGTTAACAGAATACAAAGGTGCTGACGTGAGGATACCAGCCCGTTTGCACGAAAAGGCGTATAAATGCCACGATAATGTGCAAGGCGTTAAGTGTGCACGCCTTTCTTGATTTCCACGTGACTTTTGTACGCCATTTATCCTGTACTGACTGCAATGTAAACGCATCCGGGTATAAATGCTACGGTAAGAGTTAGTGACGTAATGTAAAATGCAAGAAAGACCCGTTATGGTGGGTGATGAGGTGGATGAGTCCAAAAAACACCGGACTTTTAACCAGGAGACTGGTGTTCCAGTTTGTTTGTTTTCGGACTGGTGGCGTTTGTGATGTGACGATTGTCACATGTTTTTTGTTGACGTTTGTTTACGTGTTTTCTGTAGTTTCTGAACGTGTTTTACTTAGTTTACATTATTTTAAGCCCAATCACGACATTTTCCCTTACCCTAACTAAGTAGTATTCTTGCTTGAACTTAACTGTAGACAATTGCGTGGCGTACAAATGACACGCGAAAACGATAAAATGTGTACTCATGACACGCAGAATGTCCATGTAATGTCGTGGTATTTATACACCTTCCTGTCAGACCAGGTTGGAGGATACAGTCTTCCAGCAGAGAACAAAATGAGTGCTTTTTGAATTTCTAACAGAAAGTGAGAGGGAGGACAGTGTGGTGGAAATGATCCACTACATCCTGATCTGGACAGGAGAAAGACTTAGAGAAAGACTGACTTCAGCCGGAGACAGGGCCAATATCACAGCTCTAATGAACACTATTTATCACATATTGACTTTTTGCATACACTTGGTCTTTTCTTCGTAGAGGCTGTTGGGAACGTATGGCTGTACTTGCAATGGTAAACAGAAACTCATATGTCTCCCTGGTCTACAATCAATAATGCATAGCAATTAGTGACCCAATATGATAGTGTGGACCAGACCTTGAACACTAATGAACCTGTTCTATTAACAGTATCGATTGAAGCCACAAAAGAACATATTATCTTGTCTCACTTGTTATTTGTTAGATTTGTCTCATTTCATGTCTCCAACCTTTCACCCTCCTCTCTTATTCCTCTGATTAATGATACTATTATGATTGATATTTAACCCCTTACCATTCCGCCCTCTTTTTTAGAGGGGTAGTGGTGGGACACAGGGGATGTTCAGGGGTAAATAAAAAGTCAGCAGTGTATGTCACATATAAGTGGTGTACATCATCAGAAAGCTGGGAACCTGAAGATTACTGTGAGATACAGCTCAGCACTGTGTTTCAAGTTGTGTAGTCATTGATAAGAAATTAAAATACATTTTAACAGTGTATAAGGGCTTAGAAAATGATGATATAAGTATGTGATGACCATTCCCATGCTCTATTATGTCTCATAAGTTGTAACAGCAATGTTTAGCTTGATATCACTTTTTACCCAGATTTGGTGCTGAATTTAACCTTTTTTTTTACCATTCGACAATTGATAAAAAATCATCAATAAACCCTCCAAAATACCACATTAAGACACCAAGACCTTGACGAACACCATAGAAAAAGCTATGCTGTGATTTGGTATCAAAAACTTTTGACATTTGGAGATTTCATTTTTTGGTAATTGGATGGTGAGCACTTCTGTTCTGGAAACAGGTCTCTAGTTTGTGGTTGTAAAGTTTCATGAGGCTGTGATTATCCGAGAGGACAACACAGGTGATTTTATACATTGACGTCAAGTTTAAAAAAAATGGTCTCACTACAATGAAACGGCTACTATGGGGACTAACATCATCGAACATGAATACAATTGGGCTCATTGGATCCACAAGAGTCTCAGCTTTACAGTCATACCCATTTTATGTAAATAGGCAAAAAGTACACATTTATACTGCATGCAAAAAAGACTTCCTGGATTTTGCCCCAAACTGCATGTGATTATCATAAAGTGGGCATTTCTGTAAAGGGGAGACTCGTGGGTACCCATAGAACCCATTTTCATTCACATATCTCGAGGTCAGAGGTCAAGCAACCCCTTTGAATATCATAATGCCAGTTTTTCCTCGCCAAAATTTAGCGTAACCTTGTTACGTTATTTATCTTTATCTTTCCAACGAGCTAGTATAACATGGTTGGTACCAATGGATTCATTACGTTTTCCGCTTTCATATGATACCAGTATCTTCACTCTAGCTCTAAAACTGAGCCCGCTACAACCTCTGAAAGACGGAATAGGGCTGTTGGAGTGTTAAGGGGTTAAAGATATGAATTTCACCAACTATCCAAATAAATTTCCAGTCCCTAATTTATCGTCACATTGTAACTCTTTGTTCTCCTTTCTCTGCCGTGACTTCCTCCCCCCACACATTACAATTGCAACCACAGAGACGGCTGGGATCATTTTTGCCCCCTAGAACTAAACCTTCAATTACATAATGAACACGCCTTCTGTGCCATTTCACAATGATTGACTCCCTCTGTACCCTCAAAGCAGCAGACGTGGAGACAAGACACACCAGCAGACAGCTTTATTCTCTGAAACTACCCTAATGGCTCAGACAGGGAGAAATTCAGCCAAACTCACTGAGTAGTAAAGGTACGGCGTGCTGAGGAGGTCAGGGTTTCTTTGTACAATCAAAGGAACACAAAGGAATGATCATTATTTCCCTATATTTGCAGAGAAATAAGATAGGATAATACTTATACCTTGACATCATGCTGTTCTTTAAAGCTTTTTAGTACCAAGACCTTTAAAGGCATAGTTGGACCCAGCTTGTTCCAAGTAACAGTCCCAGACTGTAAAATACACAAAACTTTGTTCATGCCTTTGTCTCTTTGTAGTTGTTTTGAGTTTATTTGTCGTCGTCTTGCATCTTTTTGTGGTTGTTTTGTGTCTCTTTGACTTAGTTTTACATCCCTGGAGTTGTTTTGCATCTCTTTGTAGACGTTTTGCGTCGGTCTGTGGTTGTTTTTGCAATTCCTTGTGGTCGTTTTGTGTCTTTTTGTGGTTGTGTGTATCTTTGTGGTCATTTTGTGTATGCTTATGGTTATATTGCATCTCGATGTAGTTGTTTTGCATCTCTTTGTGGTTGTTTTGTATCTTTTTGTGGTTGTTGGGTGTCTCTCTGTGGTCAATTTACGTCTCTTTGTGGTTGTTTTATGTCTCTTTGTGGTCATTTTGCATCTCTTTTGTGATCATTTTGTGTCTACTTGAGTCATTTTGCATTTCTTTGTGGTAGTTTTGCATCCCTGTAGTCATTTTTGCATCTCTCTCTGTGTTTGTTTTATGTCTCTGTGTGGTAGTTTTTTGCATCCCTGTAGTCGTTTGCATATCTTTGTGGTCATTTGCATGTCTTTGTGGTTGTTTTATGTTTACTTGGCGTCATTTTGCATTTCTTTGCGGCAGTTTTGCTTCCCTGGAGTAATTTTGTGTGTATTTGAGGTAGTTTTGCATCCCTGGAGTTGTTTTGCGAATCTTTGTGGTCATTTTGCATCTCTTTGTAGACATTTTGCGTTTCAGTAGTTGTTTTGAGTCTCTCTGTAGTCATTTTTGCAATTGTTTGTGGTTGTTTTGTGTTTTTTTGTGGTTGTGCATATCTTTTTGGTCATTTTGCGTATATTTGTGGTCATTCTTTGTTGTTGTTTTGCATCTCTTTCTGGTCGTTTTGTCTCTTTCTGGTCACTTTGTGTCTTTTTGTGGTCGTTTTGCATCCCTTTGTGGTCATTTCATGTCTCTTTGTGTTTGTTTTGTGTCTCTTTCAGTGGTATTCTGCAGGTGAATCAGAACTCTCAGCTACTGCTGTTAGTTGAAAAAACTGCGGCTAAACTTAATTTTCCATACTGGAGATGAAGAGACCTACTTTTAATTGAGTTCTATGCCTTTTTGAAAAAATGTGAGCAGCCACTTCAAACAGAGGCTCCGGCCCAGGGGCCCCGTGACCCCTCGGGCATGTGCCCTGTAGGCCCGTTCAGGATTTTATAGCTTGCAGTGTTTCTCAGCTTTACCATTTGAAACATTGAAGATGTCAAAGAGGTGGCATCAAGTGTCATAATGCAAGTTATTTTGGTAAGTCAAACAGGAAAATGACAAATCAGTATTGTTGAACATTATAACATTGCCTCTTCACTAAAAGTTAGATGTTTGCTCTAATTATCTGACTTAGTTGTAACTCCTTAGCTGGAAGCCTAAAAGTAACTCTTGTAGCTCGTTATGGACAGAGACCAATCAGTATTTTGGCATTTCTCAGTGTTCACTGAAACGCATGAATAAAACATGCAGCTGTGTGGCATCACTGTGTCTCAGTAGTGAGCACTGTCGCCCCACAGCAAGAAGGTTCAAATCTGTGCCCTCATCATATCTGTGTGGAAATGATAATGAATCAACACGCTCAGCTTCAGTATGAGTGTCGAGTTCTCACAAACAGATAAACATCAGGACAGTTTACTGCCTACAGTTACAAACAGCACGCTGGAGTCATTTAATTGGAGTTCTGTCTCATAGTGATTCATATATCTGTGTGAAGTTTACATGTTCTATCTGTGTTTGTGTGGTTTCCCTCTGAGTTTTAAAGGGAAACCCAACAGACCTGTTTGAGCAAAGGTAACAGGGCATATACTGATAGATATATAGATGCATGGATGGTGGGATGCATAGTAATCTCTGTAATAGGGATCAAAATGGTGCAAAGACTAATAGCATCAGGACAAAATTCCCAAAAACTAGTTGGTTTAGGGTGACCATATTTTCAAACCCCCAAACCGGGAGCCTTAAGTGCGCTAATATGCACGCACCATAGGCGTTTTCATCAGGATCGCTAACTTGGCGCATCTGCGATACATTTGAGCACGGAGTGGGATCAGAAAAAAGGCATTATTATAGGGGGGTGCATTAGAGTCTGTGACAGTCATGATTTATCACATTCACTACTTTCTCCCCCTTTAATCACAGGGCTATCCTCCTCATGACGCACTGACAGTTTAGGAGTCCTGTAGAGAGTTATCCTCAGAGGAAACTTATTGTTGTCTGGGTCTAAGGATATTATTATTCAACTTTGGTTTTGAATCCAAACAATCTCTAACACATCATGTTGCTCGCCACAGCCACAGGCTATTATAATAAAAAATTGTGGAGCTCAGACGACATTTTGGCCGGGATGGAGACACCGGGTGAAAGACTGACAGGAACGGACGGTCCTGAGGGAGTTATAAGCAGAGCGAGAAGTTTAAGTAATTCACAAATTTTTTACCTACACGCCTGTTGATGCGCAGAAGGAACTGTGTAGAATAATGAATCAAAACGACACGTTTGATGTGCACATAAGCACGGGGGGGTTTCGTGGTTATTTATACTGGCTACACATGAAACCAGCAGATCTGCTGTGCGTATTTTGTGGTTTGACAGCGTGCAATATCACTCCAGTTAGAGACTGCAGTGGGGTGCGCTGTGCTGGCTCTCTGTATACTTATCTCATGCGCACAAATGAATTAATGAGTGGAACATGATAAACGTTTATGGAAGTATAATATTGTTATTATCTTAATTGTAGTGAAAACTGGGACAAATTAATGTTAGTGACTGTTGAAAACCGGGACATTTGAGTGTTTTACAGGTATTTGTCGGGACTCGGAACATCCAGCTTGAAACCGGGCTAATCCCGGTCTCTCCATCTCTGTAATAGTTTAGCCTTCTGCGCTGTGGTGCATCAGCCTTGACAGTTTATTACGGATAGCAGAAGGCTAAGCTAAACTATTAGCAACATTTTCCATCTCTGAAACACTTCACCGATATTGTAGCTCAGTAGAGCCTCGAATCACAGTTTGTCATCTCAAACGTAGGCTATTTGATATTTTGTTTCTGTTACCCAAAAAATCTGCAAGATGGCATTTTTAATGTGTAAGTTTAGCCTACTACTCTGAGGTGATTCGTGTGCCTCCAGTTTTTCCTTTGTTTTGCCTTCAGCTAACATTGTGAAGTAATCATGACGCCGGCTATAAAAGGGTCTATACCACTGTTCCCTTTTGTTGTCCTCGAATAAGTCGTTGACCTGCAACGTGGGTTTTATTGACGGTGTGATTAAGTCTCACACCACAACATAACTGGGAAAACAAGTTAGTAGTAAGCACCATTTCAGGGTTGTTACCATGTATCAGCAGGGACAGACTCTGGGTCGGTGATCAGCACTGCCACCGGGACGGGGATTTGAGTCGGCTGACTGGAGACCTTTCTTTGTGGAGTTTGTCTCCATCACCCTTTGGTTCCCTCCCACAGTGCAGAGACATGCATTTTAGGAGAATTTGTGACTGCAAGCTGAACTCTAGGTGTGAATCTGAGTGTGTGTTATCCCTGTGGTGGACGCGCTGCCTCTCCCCTGGTGCATCCTGGGATAATCCCAAGCCCTCCGTGACCCTGAACAGGATGAATGGATGGACGTGTCCCCCCTTTAAAAACAGCCCACATGCTTTTACAAGCCTTGTAGAAAATAAACATGACAGCCTCAACAATGCTGTTTTATGTATCGTGGTGAGTCGGTGACCACACATCAGCGTCATGCCCATAATCTCAGTAAAGGACAGTCCATCAGCTCTTATTGCTGTAATAAAGCTGCCACATGCTGCGGCATTGGGAGGCTGGCTCCTGGTTTGTTTAGAGGAGGTGGCTACTTTACAATGCACCGTTAGTCACACTCAGTGGCTTTATGTTGCTTTGATTGACGCTTTGTTATCCGCATGAAAAGATGAAAGTAATTGTATTTGCCAATATGATGATGTTTTGTACTGTATGATTGTGTTTATTCCATCTGATGATTAAAGATAAATACACGGTATATGATTCCAGTAATCCAGGATGGAGTCTGATAAAATATGTGATACACCACCGGGGTATAGTCTGCACCCATCTGCGAACGGCAGGTAGGGAGGAGGTCGGGATGGGTGTGTCGGTCAAAAAACACAGGACTTTCGCCCAGGAGACCGCTGCTTGTGTCCCGTGTGAAACCAGAAGTCAACATTGATTTACTGTTGCTGGACATTCGTAGGAAAAATCATGAAAAGCATCTTGTTGAAAGTTGTGCTGAGCGCCACGACAAAAAAGGAAATTTGATTTGTCTATGCACACAAATCAAATAGTTTAAATTTCGAGACTATTTCACAAACTGCCGGTAAACTGTGTTGCATATTCAGACAGACAGTATGAAAAAAATAATGAGACCAGTGTTCCTGAAGTAAACATTGATTTATTTGTCACGTAACGTCCGTACTTAAGTTACGCCACTTCAGATGTTATTTTAACCTAAATCGTGACTTTTTACTAAACCTAAGTAGTTTTGTTGCCTAAGCCTAACCAAGTCGATCTTTTCCTAAACCTAAGTAGTTTTATTTTGAAAAGACTACAGTAGAGTGGAAATTGACACGTGCATCCCGTGTTGCTGAACATTCGTGCTGAGCGTCACAAATCAAATAGATTAAATTCTGTGACTTTTTCACTAACGGCCGTGAGACTGTTCTCATATCATTATGAGCACATAGCCTACTTATATAGTTTATGTAAAAAGTAACTAAAAGTATCTAATTTAGTGAAGTAAAAAGTAAGTATTTACCTATGAGATGTAATGGAGTAGAAGTATAAAGTAACAGAAAATGGATACAATCAAGTAAAGTACCAGTACGTCAAAATTGTACTAAAGTAGAGAGTGAATTTATCTACCACTGGTATCTTGCTTCCGTCTCCCCAGCTTATTACGACTATCTAGAAAGTTAAAGACAACCACTGTTAATGTGTCATTGCAATATATATAAAGTAAGGAATCTTTCTACGATGCTATAAATGGATGATGAATAAATAATGGATGATGGATGGGGGTGATGCACAGCAGGTTGGCCGCCCCTCAGGCAGCAGCATGGTGACCTGTTTTCTTTACTGATGCCCCCAAACTGAATTTCACTGCAACAACTGGGGCAATTATTTGCGTTATTAACCCATTTACCAAAACTGTAGAAGGGGGGGGGGGGTTATTGCTTTCATCAAACAGGAAATGAAACCTCAAATGTATCCAGGAAAGCTATTAATCAATTTAGTTATTCTTTAAGAAGACTTACTGTATTGTGCGCTGATATACTCTCCTAAATATGAGGCTTCAAAAATTGAATGTAGCCCTTCACTTCATGTTGTTTCTTGCTCGTTAGCACAAGAGTCCAAAACAGCTGGTTTCCAATTTACCACTAATACAAATGATGATTGGCTAAAATCAGCGGTAAATCACTCAAGAGCAGGTCAGCAACAGAAACAGGCTGCATGAAGAGTCTCTTGGGGCTGGAGCCATGTAGCTCTTTTCCACTGCAGGAACGTAGTGATCCACAACCTGGCGCTTCATAACCTGAAACAGTAAGGTTCTAGGTTCTGCCTTGTGTGTCCTCTGTGTTCTACGGACCAGAATGTTTTGTATTTACGCCACCGAAAAGGTGACAGCTGGAAAAACGTCGTCATTTTTACGTTGTATTCGGTTGGGGAGAGCAGCTTAGTTGTGAGACCAACATATTCTCAAGCTCAACTTGCCAAATACCGCTGAATGGTCATTGTAGGAGCTAAGTCTACTACTGTAGCTACTGAGGTGATTAGCCCTGGACTGACGCGCTTTTCGCTGTAGATGTTACCTTTAGTTGTCTGTTGTGCTGTACAAAACTGATCCTCAGGCCGCTCGTTGGTTTCACAATAACAGTTCATTTATTGTTATTAGTGTATTAAAGAAGCAAGCCCGGTTACCATAGCAACGAGTAAACAACAACAACACGACAAACAATTCAGCGTCCCTGCGGTCAAAAACCCTTTGCCCTTCCGGGCTAAACCCTGACG
>CAKALU010067893.1:71849-81947 GCA_916700995.1 Hozukius guyotensis | reverse complement strand
TAATAGCTGGACAGGAGATTCATCAGAGATATCTGCAACGTTGTTTAGACTAGTCATAACTCTAATTCTAGATATCTGTAATTACATTTAGACTAGTACGATTCAAACTACTTTTACCATTCATGTGTATGGGGTTTCTCATTACGGATGTAGGAGCTAAGTCTACTACTGTAGTTACTGAGGTGATTAGCCCTGGACTGACGCGCTTTTCGCTGTAGATGTTACCTTTAGTTGTCTGTTGTGCTGTACAAAACTGATCCTCAGGCCGCTCGTTGGTCTCACAATAACAGTTCATTTATTGTTATTAGTGTATTAAAGAAGCAAGTCCGGTTACCATAGCAACGAGTAAACAACAACAACACGACAAACAATTCAGCGTCCCTGCGGTCAAAAACCCTTTGCCCTTCCGGGCTAAACCCTGACGCCAACAACACACCTCCTTACCTATATACTCGTGGCTGGGTCAGTCAATTAATACAGTGCCACCTGGTGTTCCTAAAAGTGAATTACACCACAACCTCAGTATGTCAGCATCATGTTTTGGCTCTTACAGTCATTGACCCTCGGCATCGGAAACCGCGCAGGGTACCCCTCTTAAGTTAAATTAGTTTTGGACAGACCAGGGACAGCGTGTCAATATACACTTGTTACATGCATAGTGTCCTTTCAAAATAAACTTCCGTTTTTCCATCCGGCATCGGAAACCGCGCGGGGTACCCGTCTTGCGTTACTTTTGGACGGACCAGGGACGGAGTGTCAATATGCGCTCGTTACATGCATAGTGTCCTTTCAAAATAAACTTCCGTTTTCACAGGAAGTTAGCTGACGTGACCAAATAAGTCAACGTTACTTTTAGTTTCACACGGGACACGATCACCAGTCTCCTAGTTGAAAGTCTTGTGTTTGTTTGACCCATCCTCCACCCCTTCTCCACGCCCTGAACGGACTCTTACGTTATTAATACTACTACTACTATTACTAATACTATGTCATCAGCTCTGACCATCAAATAACGCCGCAGGTGGGTTTACATTGGACTTGAAAGCCCAGTTCGTCACATGCTATTGCTAAAGGGTGCCTCCGTGCATCGGTTTCCGATGCCAAGGGGCACTGACCAAATGGTGGTATTTGACAAGTTGGGAGTGAGAACTGGTTGATGAGACAGACAACAGCAAATACATTAATATAATATTTTTCTTGCGATTACTTTTAAACGTCTGTATCGTAAAAGTAATAGAACATCACCAGCCACAGAATGGAGCAAAAAGAGAGAACACGAGATTGACTCCAGACCAGCTTGATCCTTCAGGAAAGGTCAATGTCTATCTGGCTCTCAGTCTGCTCCGAACCATCAGACCAGCAGCAAACACAGGACTTTCACCCAGGAGACCGCTGTTTGTGACTTTACGCTTGTTATGTAACATTACTTAAGAAAGTCTGCTAAGGGCGGTTAATGTTACAGTAGTTACGTTACATTGTTACGTTATTATTTCAACATGTTTTTTTTCTAACCACAACAAGTACTTTTGTTGCCTAAACCTAACTAATCATTTTGCAACGTTAACCGCGTGGCATTGCGTGTTTCTGCAAGCATAAAGGTATTTCTAAAACATTTTGGGGGGGGGTTCAGAAACGTCAACATTCAACGTATCCCATGGTTTGCAGAAACAGTACAATGCCAAAAAAAAAATCTGGCGACTGGATTGATGTCCTATGTTATTAATAGCTGTGTTTTAAACCAGCTGTTGCATTTGTTCCCCCTGAGATAATCTGAACTTGGATTTAGAATCTCTTCCTGATCGTCCTCAGAGCGGGGGGGGGGAAACACAGGAAACAAAAGCAGAACCAGAGGCAGAGGATCCACCTGAAGTTACAGGTGGAACAGGTCTAATAGCCTGCAGTCGGTGGGTGAGGACAGTTTACACACAACAGTAGCTGGGGGCAGCAACAAGCTGTCAGGATAACATTATGCTCTAGGTGCCTTTGAAGGCTGGAGCCTAGATAAAATTATGCCAATGGGGTCCGACGGGCATCCTGTTTAGTGTGTGTTTGTGTGTGCTTGTGAGTGAGAGAGAGAGAGATATGAGCAGGTCATAGAGAGAAGAGAGGGACTGAGAGACTCCTGTTTATGAGATAACATAAAGCTCTAGGTCCCTTTGCCACAGGCAAGGAAATAGAGAGGGGTTAGAGTATAGTATAGTCGGGGCCTCCGGAGGCCTCCTAACAGGAGATAGGAGGACTCCGATCAGCGTCTGCTCAGAGCTGCAGCCACATGGCAGCAGATACCCAGAGTAATTATTGGTGCTGTCAGTGCAGGGAGCCCGTTGATAGCTGAGCTGAGAACAGTCTGCTCCCCTCACACTTTAACTAAAACAGCTTCTAACAATGTCACGGCACAAGGCGCTCACAGGTCAGGAGGAGTCATTCTTTAAAGCAGATGGCGTGGCTGTTATTAAGGGTAACAATTAGTGCTGAGAGCAAAGGGAGCCAGTTGTTAAATGGGTATGAACATCTGCTTCTGGTGTTACAGCACATTGTATTTCTGAGCTGGTTATTTATAGTACATCCTGGTTATTGTGTCTTCAAAAGTTGTTTTCAGGTTTGTCAGGCACCAATAACAGTTTTATATTAGTTGAATTCACCACAGGCATCTTCTGCTATGCAGAGTGGAATGATATTATTTAATTACATGATAGTGTTCAAGCTACATTAATGTTCAGAGGCTGGAAACTCACTTCCATCTCAGGAACCTATAAAGTGTATCATCCTGCACTGATGTGAAGTCATGGTGGGAATATATGGAGTTGCTAACACAAAATAAAAATAAGGTTTTACAAAAGCAATACTTTTGTCGGAGGTGAAAACATGCTCCGCTGTGCAAGCAGAAATGACTATTCAATTAAAGTTCAATTAAATGTATTTATATCGCGTCAAATTATCCCTTTAATTGGTAAAAACCCTGGGCAGTATCTCTGCCTCAACCGATTGGGTTGAGAGAGAGAGAGAGAGATGCACAGCAACAACAATAAGAGCAAAACAGCTATAATAATAATACAAATAAGACTAATAACAATAATAATAGTAGCAGTGGATATAATAGAATGATTATAATAGTAGTAGTAATATTAATAGAAGTATGGCTGATAATAATGATCGTAGCAGTGGATATAATAGAATAATAATAATAATACCAGTAATAGTAGCAGTAATAATAATAGAAACAGGACTAATAACAAAAATAATAGTAGTGTGGATATAATAGTATGATGATAATAATAATAATAGCAGTAATAGTAGCAGTAATAATAGTATTGTGGATATAATGGAATGATAATAATAATAGCAGTAATATTAGCAATAATATTAATAGAAATATCACTGATTATAATGATAGTAGCAGTGGATATAATAGAATGATAATAATACTAGCAGTAATAATAGTAGAAATATGACTAATAACAATAATAATAGTTGTGTGGATATAATAGAATGATAATAACAATAGCAGTAATAGTAGCAGTAATATTAATAGCAATAGGAGTAATAACAATAATAATAGTAGTCTGAATATTATAGAACGGTAATAATGATAGCAGTAATATTAATAGAAATATGGCTGATATTGATAATAGTTGCGTGGATATAAAAGAACGATGATAATAATAGTAGCAGTAATAATAATAGGAATAGGACTAATAATAATAATAGTAGCATGTATATAAATGAACAATAATAATAATAGCAGTAATGGTAGCAGTAATAATACTAGAATTAAGATGAAAACAGCACAGAAAAGAAAAGATGTAACCTTTATGTTAAGATAAAGGATCCCAACAACCGTATTACTGTTTGTTTGTGGTGAAGAGTTGACTCCTCTGACTTGAACCTTGTAAACCAGATGAAGATATTACAGTAAGGTGAGGATGAGTATGAATACTGTGTGGTAAAACATCAGCACAATAATAATAATAATCAGTATTAGAGTGAGTCAGCTGGAGCTCCCTGTTGGAGCTGTGATTTGTAGCGCTAACGGGCTCCTGATGTCGTGCCATTAGCTGCCTGGCTAGCTCTGCTGCTCCTGTGCCTTTAATGGGATTATTTGGGAGCGGTACTGATAGCATGTCTCCTTCTGTGTTTCACTCATCTTCCGCCAAACTGCCTCTTCCATTTTATTTCCTCTCATTATTTATGTATGAGACTGCACACCAAAGACAAATAAAGAACACAACAAACGCCGTACGCCGCTCCAGCTCTGCCTTTTGATTTATTTATTTTTTTTGTTTTTCATTTTGTGTGCTGCTCATCGTGTGCTCCTCCAGAGGCCATTTTCATTCAACCTGTTTGATGGAGGGTGAAAGTTTTGAGTGAAGTTGAATTGAATGTAAATGCAGGTTGTTTCGCTGCCACATCCATCCCAGCCTCCTTCAATTTAAAGTATTTTTTCAGCCAACAATTCACTGTGAAAACAGTCATCTAGGTTTATTCAGTAAAAATGATAAAAAAAATAAATAAAAGTCTTGGTTTCAGGCTGCTTATTTTTTTATGTTTTTCCTCTCTGATTCCTTCTATCCTCTGCTCTCTGCCTCCTCTGTGTGCGTGAAAATGCCTTATGCTATTACTGTGAGCAGGTTATTATCGTTCATATTTTATGCATGAAGTAAATAAAATATATCTGCTTCCCTGGTTACTGTGGTAACAACTGAATATAAGCTTAGAATTAACATAGGGAAAGATTTTTTTAATTCTCAGAATGTGGATTTTCCTCACTTAATTCATTTGCATTAGTTTATGTAATGCATGATAGTGCCTTTGAATCATAGTTATTAACTACTTACCATTCCGCCCTCTTTTTTTTAGAGGGGTAGGGGTGGGGGACAGGGGTAGTTCAGGGTTACATAAATAGTCAACAGTTCATGTCACATAGAAGTGGAGTACATCATCTGAAAGCTGGGAACCTGAAGATTAATTTGAGATGCAGCTGTGTCGAGTTGTTTTAGACATACACATTATGTCTAGAACTACAAATCAATTACTAAATGAATTAATCAATTAGAATAAATTGTGAAAGTGTATAATGGTTTAAAACATTATGATAGAAGTATATGATGTCCGTCCCCATGCTTTATATTGTCTCATAAATTGTTGCAGCAATTTTTCAGTTGATACCATTTGTTACACAGATTTGGTGCTAAATTAAAAAAAAATTTAACATTCGAGAATTGATAAAAATGATCAATAAACCCTCCAAAATACCACATTAAGACACCAAGACCTTGAGGAACACCATAGAAAAAGCCATGCTGGGATTTGGTATCAAAAACCTTTGACCTTTCGCCATATTTTTCTCGCAAGCCAATCAGAGCTGACTGGGTTTTTTCAGGAGGGCCCTCTTAAAGAGACAGGCGCTAAAACGGAGCGTTTCAGACAGAGGGGGAATACAGGTATATTCAGACGGAGAGTATGAGAAAATAGAGTGTATTTTGAATATTAAAGCATGTAAACATGTTCTAGTAGAAACCCAAAATAAAAGTATGAACTTGGAAATGAGCATGATATGTCCCATTTAAAGGACTCTGACCAAAATGACTTGATTGGGACATCCCTTGAATAAAAGTAGTCACGTTTCTTTCCTCACTACAACACCACAACCGTTCTTTTGGCTCTTCATTTCAGAGGTGGAAAATTTGAGTAACTCCAGCGGAATACTTAATCAGCCTCTGTTAACTTTTCTACAGCTATTATTTGCAAAAAGCAGAGGGATGCACTTTCCAAACACAAATCACACACAAACTGGTGAGTCTGCTTGATGAACACACCACGTGTCTGGGGAAGAACCATCACATCTGCACCTGAAAAACCAACACTTTAAGCTGCAGTGAATCTGTTTGACCTCGTTCCATTTATACCAGCCTTCACATGTCTATCCACACACTGCGCTGCCATGTATATCTCTGTTGCTCAGGCCAACAGATCCCACTCTCTCACACAATGCTGCCATTGTTGCGAGCATTAACAAAGCCATGCGCTATGTTTGTATGTACGCATAAAGTATGTACCCAAATTCTTAAGAATATGCTTAATTTTGAACTGTGACAGTGAGAGTGAGAGGTTTGATATACATGTGATACAGGTATCTGTGTTAAAATGATGATCTTACAGTTACACAATATGCTGAAACAGCAAAGAGACGGAAGGTGTATAATTACCATGACATTGAACAGACATTCTGCATGTCACTAGTATGCATTTTAGCGTTTTAGAGTATTATTTGTATGTCACGAAAACGTTAGGTCTAGGCAAAAAAAACACTTAGTTAGGGTCACACAGGGAACGTCGGTAGCACGCTGCGGAACCTATTTTTTATTTCGGCAGCAATGTTAACAGGTTAGAGCAGCCACACAGCCCGCGTGTGCAGCGCGGCTCGGTTGCGTATCAGCTGTGTCTCTTCTAGAGATTTGAGGTTTTGCCTATTTTTACCGCGAGCCAGTGAAAATGATCGTTTTGACAGTATATTGACATCATGCCAGCAATATTACTACAGTTTCAATGTCTAGACATCTGTAGAATATCTAACAGACACAAAAAAAGTAAAGATTTATTTTTATATCAACATTCATTCATTTCAAAATAAAAGCCCTCAAGCATTTTTTTCTGTGGACAGAATTCCTACATTTGTTAACACAAGGCTTTTATTCTGAAATATTTGCAGGACAGTGTTGTAGGAAATGCAGTGAATTGCAGGGCTCCATGAATGAATAAAGAACGGGTTTTTAATTGTGGATTATTACTATTTACAAATCAGCGCAGGCTTCTTATACTTTTTCTGTCTAGAATAAATATAAATGATATTTATAATGAAAAGAAATGGCCATTATGAAAGGCAAACTCTATGTAGAAAGTAAGAGCTGGCAGTAGCAGCAGAAATGCTGATTGTGTGGACACCACACGTGAGAGACACACAGTAGTTCAGCGAGGCAGCAGTCACACACTACTCACACGGGAAAATGTCATGGATGGGCTCAAAATAAGTAAGTAAACTGCAGATAACACGTCAACAAAAAACGACAAATGCCACCAACGTAACTTACAAAACAAAAAAAGGTCAGCAATGGTCTTAAACACCGGTCTCCTTAAAAGTCCTGTGTTTGTTGGACCCATCCACCTTCCCACCTGCCTTTTTTCCGCAGTAATCAATAAAGCCGTACTTAGTGCACATTATCGTGGCATTTATACGTCTTTTTGTGCGAACGGGCTGGAAGGACAAGTCTATTGTTAGCAGATGAAGTACAAACTAAGATACAATGCTGGTTTGTTTACAGTTTGTTGCTTTTCAACTTAAAGTTCGAGTTGGCACATTACATGATGACTGATGCAAAGTGTTTCCAGCGGCTCAGAAATGTCTTGTGGGATTTTGTGCGCTTCAGTTCACAAGGGATGTTGATATAAACAGAGCAACACCGAAATCAACATGAGATTGTTCTGCAGGCTAATCTGCTTTTTCCTGCCTTTAGTTTTGTATTTTGGTTGCCGGAGCTACAATAAGAGTGCAGTCTTTGTCGGATCATGTTGTGATGCAAGCAAGCCCTCTACAAATACATTGTATTTAATACAGTAAAACAACTTGCGTCATCGCTCGCTGAGGGAATAAATAGTGTCTGTGAACTGAGATTAATCCTGTATAATTGGAGCCTTCTCTGACCTTAGATTCTGGGATGGAAAGTCTCCCCTGACTGCTGCAGCTACAGTTCTGAATAACAAAATCCTGTTTGGAAACATTTTGAATAAAACACAATAATTGGGTGGCAATTGAATTCTTTGCAGTCTTGATTTACATGGCTCCATCCGGAAAGACAGTCCGTTCAAAAGGCATATACATGCCACAATAATGCGTAAAGCGTTTAGTGTTTAACTTAGTTTACTTACCTATTTCAAGCCCAAACACAACGTTTTCCCTTACCCTAACTAAGTGTTTTTTTCTTGCCTAAACATAACTGCGGACGTTTGCGTAGCGACACGCAAAAACACTAAAATACATATTTTAAAACAAATTTTGTGTTAACACATTAACTTTGAAAGCCCTAGATTAAATATGTAAATGAGGCATTATCTAATGCTACATTTTTATGAATTTAGGAGAACCTAACCAATCCAACCAACAAAGGCATTTAAGGCAAGGAGACGGGAAGGTCCGATGATGTCATTCTGCATAATAATTAGCCATATGCTTCTGTTTGTAGCGTGGAGAGTGTGTATTTTTGGAACAATGGGCAGTCCCCAATGGACCTTGCATTGAAATAAAATGCTTTTTCCTTACCTTTTACCTGATTCTGTCTATTTGTTATTGTGTCCAAGGACTCTTTCCAAAATGTGAGACAAAAATCAGAGCCTGTCATGTAAAAAAAAAAACACTTTTAGTAGACGTAAATGACGCTGCCAGCTTGCCCCAAAAAGATTACATTGTCTACAGCGCTCTCCCTCAATACTGGACCAATTTCAGAAACTGTTGTCCCTGTAAGTCAGATACACACAAAAACATGGGAAAAAAGGGTCCAGGTTGAAAAATACCAAAGTTGACCTTTAAGACCCTCAGAATAAGTGCAGAGTCTAACATTTCTAAAGCTTGTATGAATGAAACGGAGCATCTGAGGGAGATCAAATCTCTCAAGGACTTTTGCTAAACATGTTTTTGAGATTTGTCGGAAAAAATACAAAGAGCCGGAGAGTTGAGGGTTGGTCTTTGAAGGAGTGATTATACAACTTCTTGCTGTGAAATGTGTCGTGACAGAACTGTTGAGAAATGGCAGAAAACTTCCATCAAATGTACAAAACTCATGTGTGGAGTCCAGATGGAGCAAGTTGTCAGTTTTTCACAAGTGTTTGAGGGTTTCTAAGGAAGAGAGAGAGATGATCCAGATTAGAGATATTAGCCGGTTAAAAAACAGCTTTCCCCCTCATTCCTAGTGTTGAGCTCACCTCTCTGAGACTGATGGTGTCTGTCTGACTGTAGGAGACAAATGTAGCACAATCAACTTTATGCGTCTCAGCAACAAGGAAGAGCGGACATTCCGTGTGTCATGGGTGCGCATTTTAGCATTTTTGCGTGTCATTTGTACGCCACGCAAACGTCCAAAGTTTAAGCAAGAAAACCACTTAGTTAGGTTATGGGTTATGATAATCACAAGCAGTTTGGGGCAAGTCATAGTAAAGTCAGCACACTGACACACTGACAGCTGTTGTTGCCTGTTGGGCTTGAGTTTACAATGTTATGATTTGAGCATATTTTTTATGCTAAATGCAGTACCTGTGAGGGTTTCTGGACAATATTTGTCATTGTTTTTTGTTGTTAAATGATTTCCAATAATAAATATATACATACATTTGCATAAATCAAGCATATTGGCCCACTCCAATGTTGATAAGAGTGTTAAAATACTACAACGAATCTCCCTTTAAGATACATTTTGAACAGATAAAAAATGTGTGATTAATTTGCGATTAAAAGTGATTGGACAATCATGCGATTAATCGCGTTAAAATATTTGAATCGATTGACAGTTCTAATTTTAATTCATGTTGATAAATCAGCTTCTACACCAACGAAGTAAAAACCAGCAGGTTTAGTGATCGTAAACTGCAAATAATGTTTATAACTTAAAGGGACTGTTTGTAACTTTCTAAGCGTATAAATGTAGCGGGTCGGCACACATGCGCGCTCGCATATGCGCGCTCGCGTGTGGCCGCTGTCTCGTCTCCTCTGCCTGCTCGCCTTCACTCAGACAGCGCGCGTGTTCTCGCTGTCTCGCTCCACCTCTAGACGTGAACGCGTGCTCACTCCACACTGCAGAAGAGTTAGTTTAGCTCTGAGAATATCTAGTGAATGTACAGTGGACGTTTGTGCAGAAATAAATGCTGCAGCTCCGCCAGACCAACAGAGGTTTCCCGTGTCTTGGGAAATAACGGGGCTCCGCAGAGAGAAACGTTACCGTCTCGTTACCGACCGGTTGCCGGTGTCTTCCTGCTCTCTCCGGCTGCGGGCGGAGGGAGACGAGTTTCTCGCTGGGGAGCCCCGCTGCTGAAGCCTGCGCTGAGGCAGGAGAA
>CAKALU010067893.1:0-71380 GCA_916700995.1 Hozukius guyotensis | reverse complement strand
GGCTCCGCAGAGAGAAACGTTACCGTCTCGTTACCGACCGGTTGCCGGTGTCTTCCTGCTCTCTCCGGCTGCGGGCGGAGGGAGACGAGTTTCTCGCTGGGGAGCCCCGCTGCTGAAGCCTGCGCTGAGGCAGGAGAAGCAAACACACTATCAGCATTGATTCATGGAGAGACCTTCGTCTGGTCAGCTAACATTACTGCCAAGCAGCTGAAATATAGAGTGATATTGTGCTTTTAGCTGACGTGTGTCGCCTCACTGTTTTGAGCGATGCTCGTTCATGTCCACTTAGAGCGAGCACAAGCACGAGCCCGACGCTGACTTTCGTTGATTTCACGGCCACAGGTGTCGCTGTTAAGAAGCATTTCTGAAAGTTACAAATAGTCCCTTTAATAACTAGTTGAAATAAAATTGAAATTTAATCGTTGTTTATGGTAGAAAGCATGTGCATCTGTGTGTGTGTTTATAGAAGAGATAGTGTTGGGGGTTGAAGAGAAAGAAAGAGGAGGAAGACAGATACAATGAAAAGAGATTGCATGAGAGAGAGGGAGTGATGAAGAGACACTGTAGCATGAAAGCAAATTACAACTGGGAAAAAAAGGGCACACAAGAAAGTTAATGGAGTGGATCGAAAAAATCCCAGCAGTCTCTGCTGCTCTCTCTCTCACATGCACACATGATCTTAATGAACTCGTATATTTGCTCCGATGCTGCTGCTTTTCCTGCATGCCACCAAACACCAGCCATCACGTAGTCTCACTCAGATGCGTGTGTTGCTCAGCTGCTCGTTCCTCTTCATTCTCTCTTAACACCAACAGTGCTCACTAGTTCACTTTGAAAGGCCTGTTGGGTATGCAGAGGATCAAAGGGAGAGCTGGGGCGAGGACATATTACCATGGAGATGTGGATGGGGTTTTCACATTCCTTGGCTTCAGCCAAATTTTTCCTTTGTTTGGCGTTATTTATGTTTTTTTCATACAAAGAAGCATTCATTTGAGGTCAGAGGTTAAGGGACCCCCTTTGAAAATGGCCATGCCAGTTTTTCTTCAGCAAAATTTAGCCTAACTTTGGAGCATCATTTAGCCTCCTTCCCGACAAGCTAGCATGACATGGCATCTGAAGGACAGTAAAGTCGGTCGGGATTGCACGCAATCCTGCGGGTCTCAGAGGACACGTAAAAGCTTCAAAATGACTGGTGTATTTACTGACGTATATAACAAAACAAAACGTAGAACAAACTGTGAAAGTCTCTTAAGCTTGTGTTAACCACAGACCTTATTTCAGGCATCTAACCAAAAACCCATTGACTTCAAAACGAGGGAACCAGAAGAGTCCTAAACCCTGGAAATCCAAACTCATTTCCAGGGTTTAGGACTCATTCTTGCGGCACTCTATGAGGCCGCAGAATAAACTTCTCCTTAAGTGTGAAATAACAAAATATCAAAGTCTTTTTTCTTTTTATTGTTTTAGAACCCAATCGTTTTGTGTAAGCTGAGGCCTGGCAGATGCTGCCATTTAAACTGCTTCAGTTATTTTGCTGCATAATGTTTCCACCAGTCTCATGAAACACCATGAGAACAATTCTAAGTAATTGTGCATCACAGTAATATGCGCTGCAATTTCACCCAGCAACAATCTACCCCACTGTCTTTGTGATTGTCTGAATTTATTTCTATCTCTCCCTCTCGTTTTCATCATTAGGCAACTTAATCATCACACAAGCTTCTTGGTTTTCTTTTTAATTACGTATCTTTTTCAAAGATTACCAAAGGCTCTGTCTCATTCTTAGCAAATTGTGAAGTTGTAGTTAAACAAAGTGGTTGTGATCAGGTGGGTCAACAGCTGGAGATACTGTCATCATTAAAATTTCTAGCCTCATCATAAGATTTCTATTTATTTTCATCATGCTGCTGCTTCAGTATTAGAGACGCCAAAACAGGATAACCTGGATGTTCTAATCAGGCTTTTGTATGCAGTGCTAAGGTCGACTAGCTTATATTTTACATAAAAAGTCCTGTTTGATTTCCTTTATTTGGCTGTTTCTCTCATTCTCCAGCTGATTCGGTCTAAAATAAAAACCCAAATCAGAAAACCATTACACATTGGAGTCCAACACGTTCTCATCCCAACTCGGCACATACCGCAGCTTTGAACAAATAAAAAATGTGCAATTAATTTGTGATTAATCACGATTAACTATGGACAATCATGCAATTAATCGCAATTAAATATGTTAATCGATTGATGGTATTTACTAGTACCCTAGTATTTACTCAAGTAAAGTGCTATTCAATTGGCTTTGGTTATAAAATGCATCGTTTCACCATAAAACAACCGTCAGGAACAAAACCAATGAAATTGAGAAAGTGAAGGCCGAGAGAGAGAAAGAGAGAGAGAGAAAAAGGGGTCCTGGCAATGCTGTTAGCGATGTTAGCTGGCCGTTAGTGACATTAGGAGGCTGTTAGTGATGTTAGCTGGCCGTTAGTGATATTCGGAGGCTGTTAGCAATGTTAGCCAGCCAATACCAGATCTCATTGAGCTCTGATCTGGGCAGGATTCTTAAGCACAGTACAGTACTTGCATTTAACTACGTGTGCACATGATGGTGTTGGTTATGCACATCCTCAAACATGAACAGTAAGGGCAGTGTAGGGGCGAGCGAGAAAAACATACGTGCTATTGTCACAACATGCTTGGTTTAGGAACTCCACAAGTTCTATATGGTCTGAGTTCTCTAGTGCACCCTCTAGTGGAACCCTCCACTAACACATAGGCAAGTAGCCTATGTTAACAATTCCGTTCACGATGCTGCTGGTTGTATACGTGGTGAAATACATGGTCTGAGTTCTCTGGTGCGCCCTCTAGTGTAACCCTCCACTAACACATAGGCAAGTAGCCTATGTTAACAATTCCGTTCACGATGCTGCCGGTTGTATACGTGGCGAAAAGCGAGTATATCTCCAGCCTTAGCTGGAATATTTTGTTACTAAAGATTCAACTTTTTTGTAGACATTTCCCACAGTCGCTGTCTGTGCTTTTCGAAATGTGAGCGATGTAGTTTCTCTGTTATTCTGTCTGTAGTTTTTCAAGCAGTTAACTGTTGTCTATTTCCCCATCTGCCTGTCCCTCTCTCTGCATTACATTTTTTTTTACATAAAAGAAGTATGTTTGAGTGATCAGAAGTGTTAGTAGTAGGTATAGGCTTATGATGCTTATAATACAAATGCCAGAAATCTTTGCCTCGCCTTGTTCTCCGTGTATTTATTAAATTCCACACAATAAATGACTCGACTAGGCCCAGCATAAATAAAATCCCTTTTCTGCCTTTTTACAAGAAACTCCTGCATAAGAGATGTTAAAAAGCTGTCACTTTACTTCATGCTGTAGAAAAGTTGTGGAAAAATTCAGAATTGCTGACAGGTGTGACCTTCATATTCATTGGTAGGTGAAACAGATCAACTACTGATCAGTTTCATTTAAATAAATGTATGTAACATTTAAAACAACATATAACAGTGAGTGTCAGAGAGGCCGCTGTATCCTATCAGCATGGACCATATGTCCAGCCAGCAGTTAATAAAAGGCCTTTTATTGGCCAACTGACACAGCAGACATCATAATCCTGTTATCGGACTCTACATGAATGCAAACTGCTGCTGTTTAGGGAGCGTGTAACTTTGGCCACGCTCATCTTTTCTGCTGAGACAGGCTCAGGTTTCACTCCCTCGGGCTTCACCACCAGCCGGGAGAACTGCACTCACGTATAAAAGCTTTAATGTCTCACCAGGCGGCTCAGCACTTCTCTCCATGCTCTGTTCAAGATTTTATAAATGTCTCACTTTTGCACTTTGTGCTCACAAAAAGACAGAAGAATATACTGTATCAATATCATTAATCTGAGGAAGGAGAACACTTTTAATTATTCTTTAAATTACACTTATGCCATTCCTATTCACATGTACAAGTACTGATATCTCTATTTCCTGTTAAGCCCAGTCTCACCAAATGGCGTATGAATGACACATTTTGTGTGCAATAACAGTGCCTTTGTTGATTTTGGCGTTTCACATGTAGTTTGTACTGACTGTGTGAATATGCTACGCCCAGAGTTAGTGATGTAGAATAAAAAGTGAGAAAGACTGCTTATGGTGGGCAGAAGGGGAGATGGTGGATGGGTCCAACAAACACAGGACTTTCAACCAGGAGACCGATGTTTGTGTCCAAAGCAACATATTATCATACAACAGTTCTTATGATATCTTACGAAAAGTTATTCCTCATTTTTCACACGTTTTCCTACAAATTTCCAACGTCAATTTCCGCTCCAGTCTTTTCAGAATAAACTTCCGTCTTCACAGTAAACAACTTGGTTAGGTTTGGGCAACAAAACCACTTAGTTAGGTTTAGGAAAAGATCGTGGTTAAGTTACGCCACACCGGAAGTGGTAACATCGCACCGGAAGAGGCGTAACTTAAGTACGGAAGTTACGTGACAAATAAGTCAATTTTGAGTTCTGGTTTCACATGGGACACGAACGCCGGTCTCCTGGGCGAAAGTCCAGTGTTTTTTGACCTGTCCCATCCACCCCGACCTCCTCCCAATCACTGCTCTTTATATTTGTTCACAGTTACGTGGACTACATACGAATTGATTTTGTGGGATTTATATAGATATAGTTCATTTACTTTTCATAGGTATAGCTTCAAACGTTGTATGAGAACAGTCTGCTCTAAGTGTTGTTGAGATATTTTAAAGTTACATTAGTGACGTTTGTGATTTTTTCCATACTTATGTAACATTGTTTACAAACATACTTTACTTAGTTTACATAGTTATTTTAAGCCCAACCATGATGTTTTTCCTAAACCTAAATAACATGATTAGCAGTTTCACAACGCTAAGCCCGTGGCGTATAAATGTGTTATCATGACATGCAGAATGTCCTTAAAATGTTGTGCTATTTATATACCTTCCCATGAGATCAGGTTGTTCCTGTTATAATGTTGTTACAATGTTAATATTGTACTTTTTACTGCATTATATATATATTTGACAGCAGCAGTTACTATTCAGATCAAGACTTTACATTCAAAATATAAGATTACAAAATAAATCACATTGTTAAAGACTAAACCAGAGGTTCCCATCCTTTTGACTTGTGGCCCTTTGCAGTAAAATGTCTTCTAAGGCACTCTGTCATGCTTCAGATGTCTATGAGTTATTGTTTTAGTATTTAAAACAATTTGTCTAGAGTGAACAGAAACGCTGTCAAAGCTTTTTTTGTGACAGAGAATCTGGTTTGTTTGAGATAAAAGTCAAGTCAGTATGCATGACAAAGTACAACAGTCTTCTCATTTTTAGCTGACTGATGATATCAGCTGTCGCTAATTAACGTTAATGCTGTGAGTCAGCCAAACTACTTAATGAAACGCTTGGCTGTTGTCTCTAATATGAGCTCTGGAAGCCGGTGTGTGCAACATTTACATTCAACCAAAGAACACAGGAAGAAACAGCACTAAATCCATTGTTTAGTTGCTCTACTCAATACTTGTACTTTATTTGAATCTTTACTTTTCATGCCACTTTATATTTATACTCCACTACATTTATTTCACAGCTATAATATATACTTGTAGCTAATAAATATTATGTTTTGTTTCAAATTAATATTTGATTAATCGATTCATCAGTCGCTTGACAGAAAATTAATCAGCAACTATTTTGAAAGTTGAAGTCATTTTTAATTTAAAATCATTTCATGGTTCCAGAAGATTTGTTGTTTTTCCTGCTATTGAGATTGCACCAGCCATGTTGCTGCAGCTAAGATGACCTATTGAATATGGGTACATAGTAGGGCTGTCAAAGTTAAAGCAATAATACCATGTTAAAGCAAATTTGTTTTAACACCACTAATTTCTTTAACGCATTAATGCAATTGATCATTCGGAGGTTGTAGCGGGCTCAGTTTTAAAGCTAGAGTGAAGATACTGGCATCATATGAAATTTAAAAAACCTAAGGAATCCATTAGTACCAACCATGTCATAACGTATCGCGAAGGACGTTAAATAACACTCCAAACTGTCATGGCCATTTTCAAAGGGGTCCCTTGACCTCTGACCTCAAGATATGTGAATGAAAAAATGGGTTATATATATATATATATATATATATATACATACATTTACATAAAGCAAGCATATTTGAATGTTAAATGCTTGACAAATCTCCCTTTAAGGTACATTTTGAACAGATAAATCGAATAATCATGGAAAATCATGTCACTAATCGTGATTAAATATTTTAATCAATTGACAGCCCTAGTACAGGCCCTAGGCTGATGGGAATTATAATTATTTGGTCATGAACCCAAATATCACCAAAGTTATTACAATTCATCCTGAGAGAAACATGGATGTCTGTAAAGAATTTCAAGGCAATCCATTAAACGGTTGTTGAGATATTTCAGTCTGGAACAAGTGGACAGACTGTCAGGCCGACGTCACCATCCATGGGAAAAAGACTGTTTTAAAATGTGTTTCAAGGGAAGACATTTATGGATCTATGATTGTAGTTTCCATTTCCCCATTTATATATTGAGTCTTTCATCTCTTCCTGTGTCTCTCAGGTCAGGAGCGGATCAGCATTGATTCCAAGTATGAGCAGGAGGGTAAGGTCCAGTTTGTGATCGATGCAGTGTATGCCATGGCCCACGCCCTCCACAACATGCAGAGGGACCTGTGTCCAGAGAACTCCGGCATCTGCCCCGAGATGGACCTGGCTGGAGGGAAGAAACTACTCAAGTACATCCGCAGCGTCAGCTTCAATGGTGAGTGGACGGATGGTTATGTCCTTCTGCGGGCCATAAAGTGTACTTTTACAATACATGCTGTGTAATCCAAGGCCAAGATACACGAGTGAATCTTTGAGACACGAGCAGCTTCAGATGGAATCAATTCTAAATCTACCAAAGTAGCCAACTGACGCTGATCATAAAAAACACTCCCGGTTATAAAATTGTCTTGATTGTCTCATAAAATCGCCTCTGCATCATGGTCTTAAGTGTTTTTATCGTCCATCATAACCACGCTCTTCATCATGCCTTATATGGAGTTTTTTTATTCTCTTTTTTTATGAATTTACATCAAAATAGCAAAACTCGGTCATGTAGACTGAAGTTCAGACCGTACAGTTCGAGGCTCATGATCTATTCACAGAGTGAAGGAGCAACGCTGTAATATATGGCCGTGTGAACCACATGTTACTGTTTGATCTCACAATGCAACTCATGTTTTATATAACACTGAATATCTGCATTAGTTTTAAGATGATCAAAGCTGCTCTGTCCTGAACGTCTTATTTTAAAGCTCAGAAAAAGAGTCCCTTCTCCAGCTGAGAGCAACTTTATATCCTCTGAATTAGAAATACACGCTCAGTTACTGTTGTCCAATTTTGACGTACTTGTACTTCGCTTGAGTATTTCCATTTTCTGCTACTTTATACTTCTACTCAACTATATCTCAGAGGGCAAACTGATGTCATGAGAAGGCTTATAAATAGCACAACATTACAGGACATACTGTGTGTCATGAAGACGCATTTTAGGCTTTTTGCACGTCATTTGTACGCTACTTTTTGCATGTCAATTGTGCGCCGGAGTTAGGTTTACACAACAAAACAACTTAGTTAGGTTAGGAAAAACATCATGGTTGGGTTTAAAATAAGTAAAAAACCCTAACCCTACCTCAGTAAAATACGTACAGAAACATCATAAAAGTAGTACGAAAACACACCAAAAACGTTGTTAAAAAGCACGTCACTAATGTAACTTACAAAACAAAACAAAACACCAGTCTCCTGATTGAAAGTCCTGTGTTTGTTGGGCATCTGAAATCTGACTGTTTGCACCACTTCTGGATGAGGTTTGAGACTCATTCGTGGACACGTCTGTAATCTTTACTCCTCTCATATGTCAGCAAGCAGCCTGTGGAAATAACCTCTCCAGGGTCTTTTACTGTGATAACAGGAGCTTAAAGCTGTCGCTCTCTCCGTCTCATTAAAACCGCTCCAGTGATTTCAACACAGAAGACGCACTGAGCTGCTGTAGCGTTTATCTGATCCCTGATCAGTTTTATCGTTGAATGATCTCTATTGGTACGTGTCCACAGGGGCGTTTTTGGACGCAAGGGGCCGTGCCGCTTCCCAGCATTGAACGCTTGATGGGTGTGCCACTAGGGACTAGGCACCTGAATGGACGAAGGCTCTCACTCATGGGCTACCTGTTCAAGGATTTCAAACTTGACCAACATGGCGGCTTATTTGGAAACTTTTTGTTTCTGTTACATTACAAAAATAGTTAACCGGAATGTGTTTCTGAAACATTTGAGATGAGAAATAAGCCACGCAGTTGTTGAATCGGTCTGAATTTTTTTTTTCAAGTTTTTGTATATTGAGCTTTATTTGGTTGTTGAGGCAGTAAAAACGGCCATTAATCCAAAGCCCCAAAAAAATCACTCTCCTTGCAACAAACAGAAGCACATGGCTACTTAATTTGCGGAATGACTGTGATCAAAGGATTTTATTTGTCAAACATATATTTCCGCAGGCAGAAATACGCTGAAATGTTCCGCAGGAGTGAGCAAGAATTCATAAGAACCAACGGTTTTAAAAGTGAGAGCGGCGTGAGTTAGAGCCATGAAGACGATACAACTTTTGTCTAACTCATAGATTATGTGTTTTTGTTTATGATAGCTACTAAGGTTCAGGAATTCTTCTTCTTCTGGTGTTTTTTGTCAGTTGCCAAAAAAGAATTTAAGGTGCATCAGCGCCTCCTTCTTGACTGGAGGACTGACCCTGATTTACATGTAGCCCAGAAAACAAAGACTGACTGTAATCTGATTAATGATCTGACCAACAGTGTAAAGTGAGTGTAAACTGATTTCCCCTCTGGGGATTAATAAAGACTCATCTTATCGTAGAGTCCATAGACTATTATGGTTTATTCAGATTCAGTATCTGGAGGTGCCAAGGAGTACAACTCTCAGAGAAAATAAAAGTGAACACTGAATTTGGGTCACAATTATGCTTGAAGCAACGGGCCTATATGGAATTAAACTAATTTAATGCTGCGTGCTGCAACATGTATAGTGTATGGTGCAGTGGAATGTACATGTACATACTGGTATCACAGAGAATAACACATTATTCATCCATTTCATTTCTAACCTTGTGAAATGGCAGCCCGGTCGCACAAAAAGGCGTATGAATTTGCAGGGGCATTTAGCATGCAATAAGAACGCTGTTCTTGCTTTTGGCGTGTCATTTGTACGCTATATAGTCTGTACTGACTGCAATGTAAACGCATCTGCTTAAATATGCTACACTCAGAGCTAGTGATGTAGAATAAAAAGTGAGAGACTGCTTTAGGGTCCAACAAACACAGGACCTTCAACTGGAGACTGGTGTTTCGTTGTATAGGTTTTAACTCACACAAGCTCCACCCTCCACTGGACTGGGTAATACTCTCCTCCAATCACAAGCACGCATTCGCCCACTGAACTTTGCATGAATGTAGCCGGCCAATCAGGATGTGCCTACCCGAATACGTGCGGACCCAACAGTATATAAGGCAGAATCTACTGCTGTCAGACCATCCCACGCCCTCTTCAGCTAGCGGCGCAGGAGCAACAAGTCCCCCTTGGTAGAGGGCTCCCCCTGTAATTGTAAAACTAGGGTTACAATATTGTAACCTTCGTTACGTTAGTGACATTTGTGAGGTGTTTTTTAGTGACGTTAGTGACATGTTTTTCGTACTTAGGTTACGTTGTTTCCGTACGTATTTTGCTTAGTTTACATACTTACAGTATTTTAAGCCGAACCATGATGTTTTTCCTAAACCTAACTAAGTGGTTTTGTTACCTAAATCTAAGTTTGGACTTTAACATATTTTTGTTGGGTGGCGTATGACCCGCGTAAAGCCTAAAATGCCAACACATTCTCACTCCCAACTCCTCAAATACCGCAGCTTGATCAGTGCCCCTCGGCATCGGAGATCGATGCACAGGGTACCCCTCTTACGTTTGGACGGACCAAGGACGGCGTGTCAATATATGCTCGTTACATGCATAGTGTCCTTTCAAAATAAACTTCCGTTTTCACAGGACCTTAGGTTTAGGCAACAAAACCACTTAGTTAAGGTTAACTTCACTGACTAGCGAATCACGTAACTAGCGGCTCACGGGACCCACAGGACCTACGGGACTGATGATGCCAACTAGTCACGTGACTAACGACTGATGTGACAAAATACGTCAAAGTTACTTTTAGTTTCACACGGGACACAAACACTGGTCTCCTACTAGAAAGTCTTGTGTTTGTTTGACTCATCCACCACCTCTCTTAACGGACTCTCATGCTATTAATACTATGTCACTTGCTCCGACCGTCAAATAATGCTGCGGACGGGTTTACATTGGAGTTTGTTGAAAGCCCAGTTCGTCACATACTGTCGCTAAAAGGGTGCCTCTGTGCGTTGGTTTCCGATGTCGAGGGGCGCTTCCCAAAGGGTGGTATTTGACGAGTTGGGATTGAGAACAGGTTGAAAATGCGCCCTCATGACATGAGACCGGGTTGGAAAATGGAGTGTAAAATATATATTAAATGTGTAGTGGTGCATTAATCTAATTTACCATGAGGAGGTTCTACAGACTGAAGATGCACAGAATCAACTGAGCAGTGGTGGAACTCCATTTTAGGGAAGAAAGTGTGTTGGTGAACAGGTGTTGTAAAGTGAGATGATGTATGGCTTTGGTCTTAAAGGGGCAATCATTAAGACTTTTATAGCCCCATAGCACAAAATGACTGCTCTCTGAAGTCGGTCATTAAGTCAGTGGCTGACTGTGCCAGGTGGTAAGATTTCTCTTTCCTAACTTACTTTCCATGCAGTACACAGTTTTGGAACATAAACCGCCCGAGGAACTTCATCACCCCGCTCCTCTTTTCAAATGTCCAATAATGGAAGAGCGAGCTCTTTAGTGAGCAAGCATTGGCCTTCGAAGACATTTCATTCTCCAGCCAAAATGCAAATGAAATGCAGAGTTATTACAGCGTAACATTATTGTCTTTACTTTGGCAGCCTCAAGCTGAAGGGGTGAGGTGTGTGCGGGTGTGTATGTTTAACCCTGCCTCCTAAAAATCACATTTCGATACTTCTTATTTGCGTTACCTTATACATTCTGAAAGGAAAGCCGTCTGGATTATATCTTTTATCAGCATAATTAGGAGATGATATTTAACACATAATGCAAGCTGTTGCAACTAAAACATTATTACACTTTTTATGGTTTTGTTAAGATACTCACAGGACTTTAGTTACGATGAGGGAAAGATTGTTGTCTGCAGTGATGGAGGCATGAGATGAACGTTCATTAAAGTGTTTTTGTTGCATAAACCTAAGGGACTGTACACAAATTATTGTTGTGGTGAGGAAGGCTGAACCTTATGTTTCACACTGTAAGAACAGCTGATTAGACTGTTGTCAGGCCATTAAGTAGGCGTTATCAGTCACACTATAAGCCCCATAGATGTGGGTCAGTAGGGGCCTACTACACACACTAGTAGGTTTTATCATCTATTCACATGGTAGATCACCGAAAGAAGGTATAAAAGACACCGCTAGTGACCGTAGTAATTATGACAGAAGCAGAAGTCAGGCACTGTAGTAAAGACAGCATGAAACTCCATAAGGGGTGGAGGTCAGAGATGAGGGATGGGACACAAAACACAGGACCGAGAAAAAACAAAATTTAGGATGAAAAATTTCGAATATCGTCAGTTTTACGAAAATTGATGGCAAATCCAAAATTTGCTGCCTGGATCACATCTGGTTTGTGGAGCTTCTCAACTCCAAAAATATTATATTATATACATTATTCGGAGTTGAGCAGCTCCACAAACTGGTGCACCAGATGTGATCCAAATTTTGGATTTGCCATAGATTTTTGTAAAACTGCCAACATTCTAAATAACACAGTTAATTTCTCAGCTCAAAAATTCTCAGAAGTGAATTTAATGATGAAAAATAGCATATGAAATTGCAAAAAACGTACCGTTTTTGGTCATTTCTCTGCTGCTTTTGTGCTCGGCCCATGGGTATCTTCGGACTGGCCAGCAGACCTTTGGACCACCGGGAATATATATATATATATATATATATATATACATTATGGCTATCAGTCAATTTAATTATTTAATCGTGATTAATCACAAATTAATTGCACATTTCTCATCTCTTTAAGATGTACCTTAAAGGGAGATTTGTCAAGTATTTGATAATCTTAACAACATGGGAGGGGGACTACCAATGGATTCCTTAGGTTTTCTAGTTTCATATGATACCGGTATCTTCACTCTAGATACTCAGCCCGCTACAACCTAAAAATCGCAAGTTATGTTAATGCATTAAAAAACAAATACACAAATAAATTTTACATTTATATATTTACTTTCTCATTAAATTTTATTTATGGTGACAATTAAGCATTACAATACGTAATTATTCATTTATTTAATCGTTTAATTATATAATGAGTTATGTATTTATATATTTAGTTTTGGCCCTTTTATACCCTCCAAAGTAATAAGTTGTAACAGGTAATATAATGTAAAATATGCAATATTTTTAACACTAATTTTCACAATAAGCTATTTGCAGTTTCACCTGTTTTATTATTTGCATAGTTTTATAGCACAAGACAGAGCTGCAGAAATGTGCCTCTCCAGAGAGATCCGTTTATCAGGTAATTAGCAAAGCCTGCAGTGTGCTAATTTAAAATCAAAGTAGCAGTTGAACTGCTCACTCACCGTTTATTAGAGTCTTAATAATTACAAAAAAAGTGAAGGAATCAGCCCACAGCATTTCTGCCTTCACCTGCTGAATGTTTCCTGCCTGACCTTCTTTATAAACAGATATTTCTGAGATAACAATGTATTTCTGTCAGATCACAATCAATTAAAAAATTGATTACTATAAAGAAAGAAAATGATTGATACAAAACATAAAACTCTCCATTTTCCACCAGAGACAGAAGATTTCTTGCCTTTTGTTTTTTCCCGGCATCCGTATTGAAACAAACATGAGCCAAATATCGACTGAGAAACAAAATACATTTTATATCAAGAGGTCGGCCCGTGTTGCCTGTGGTAGCTATTAACCTGAGTATTGATCTGAAGCAGTTGTCTGGTCATGGCAGGAATTAGTAATTGAGCTACTCAACAGCAGACAGACAACAGATAGACTAAAAAGTCTGCTTTTCTCTCAGATTGGGGGTATATTTCTTTGCGATCCCAGCTGTCGATCAATCTCTCTGTTTGACACAGTAAGAGTTCTGATTAAAGGCAGTCACATTTTTCATTAAACTGAAGCAGTTTGAGCCGGAGACACCAAGATAGAAGATAAGATGTGGAAGCTCGATCATGAGACTCAGATTCTTGATAACAGTTATTAAAACACTCCATAATGCTTTTTACCCATAAAATGTCAAGTTATAAAAGGTTTTTATTCTTTTACTTTCTTCTGTCTTTGCTCCTGAACCCTCTGAGACCCACAATAAACCCGTTGTTGTCTCTTTTTAGGGGGGTACAGGGGGTCTTTAGGGGTAGATAGCAGGTCAACAGTAGACATCACATAGAAGTGGTGTACATCATCTGAAAGCTGAAGATTAATTTAAGATGCAGCTCAGCACTGTGTGTCAAGTTGTTCTAGTCATGAATCAGAAATAAACATGAATTAGTTAATTAATTATTTGCAATAAATTGTGAAAGTGTATAAAGGTTTAGAACATTATGATAGAAGTATATGATGTCCATTCCCATGCTCTATTATGTGTCATAAGTTGTGGCAGCAATTCTTGGGTTGATACCATTTGTTACACAGATTTGGTGCTAAATTTATTCATTTTTTACCACTCGAGAATTGATAAAAAATATCAATAATTGCCCCACAATACCACATTAAGACACCAAGACCTTGAGGAACCCCATAGAAAAAGCCATCCTGGGATTTGGTATAACAATTTTTTGATATTTGGAGATTTCTGCAGGAATTGTATTTTTCAGGGATTGGATGGCGAGCACTTCAGTTCTGGAAAATGCTCAGAAACCCATTTTTTGTCAATCTACCTAAAAAAGCAATCCATCTTCTGAATTCCCTAGGTCTGTAGTTTGTGGTTGTAAAGTTTCATGAGGCTGTGATTATCCTAGAGGTCGCCACAAGTCATTTTATACAGTGAGGTCAAGTTTCAAAAAATGGTCTCAATACAATGAAATGGCTACTATGGAGGCTAACATCATCTCACATGAATACAATTGGGCTCATTGGATCCACACCACTCTCAGCTTTCTAGTCATATACAATTATATAATTCCAAGACTGTTTAGGGACCCCAGTATGCAAAAATATTCAAATACATCATTTTAGAATAGGTGAAAATAACTCATTTATACTGCATTCAAAAAATTGCATGTGATTATCATAAAGAGGGCGTGTCTTTTAAGGGGAGGCGCGTGGGTAAATAAAGAACCCATTTTCATTTACTTATCTTTAGGTCAGAGGTCAAGGGACCCCTTTGAAAATGGCCATGCCAGTTCTTCCTCGCCAAATTTAGCCCAACCTTGGAGCGTTATTTAGCCTCCTTCCCGACAAGCTAGCATGACATGGTTGATACCAGTGGATTCCTTAGGTTTCAATACCTTCACTCTAGCTCTAAAACTGAATCTGCTACAGCCTCTGAAAGACAGTAAAGTCGGTCGGGATTGCCCGCGATCCCGCGGGTCTCAGAGGGTTAAAATATTTCCAATTCAACTCTTTTCGAACAACAGTGAAAGTGACTTTTTCAAAGGTTTACTGACATAACCTGGACAGCACTGGGGAGGCAATAAAAGGCTTAAAAGCTTTATGAAAAAAGCTTTTTCTTTCCGAACTTCGCAATGTCACATATAAGCCCCATGCTACCTGTATATATTGCAACCACACATGTTCCCTTATTGCTTTCCACTTAAGATAAATAGACGGCCACTTTGCTTTAACTGTATCTTCAGTCTGCTACTCTAAAAGCACTCGTACATACAGCCCATCATCTTCATCCTCAGCAGCAGCATCATCAGCTGTAGTTGTGTCATCTGAAAAAAACACACATAAATGTATTGAAATGTGTTGGATTGAGAAGGAACGGGAGAGGCGATTAGAACCAGTTTGCTGTTTCAGATTCATGTAGACCTGCAATCCCAGATAAGTGCTCCTCTTCTGGGAACATACGTAATTGCTTTCAATCTCCAGTCCTGGATGAGTGGGATCACGTTTGAAAATTAAAAAAACTGGATGGGTCCAACAAACACAGGGCTTTGATCCAGGAGACCGCTGTTGGTTCATCACATTTCACTTTCACTTTACAATCAGCTGTTCGTTTGTGTCCCGTGTTCAGAACGTCAAGTCACATGAAGTTTATTTTGAAAGGACACTATGCATGTAACGAATGTAAGTTGACATGCTGTCCCTGGTCCTACCAAAAGTAACGCAAAAGGGATACCCTGTTCGCCGGTCTCCGATGCCGAGGGGCACTGACCAAGCGGCGGTATTTGATGAGTTGGAGTGTGTGTTGAATAGACACATTCTCATTAATGTCACTGAAAATTTGCTGCACAATTCATAAAAGACAATGTAAAATGACGGAAGTTGGTGTATCGATAAAAACTAAATGTGACAAAGTGCAATGCAAACAGATCAATTAGACATTTAAGTGGTTGAACAGGAAGCAGACTGGAGTTAACTCACGGAGAGAATTCATTCTTGTGTTATGTGGGATGGCAGTCTGCCTACATTAATGCAGAGATCTCGGTACATTAGCATGAGCCAGCCATCCCACCAAACACGTAAGCACAGAATCATAACCATGGCTGCACTAATGCATGCATGCTCTCATACACTTTATTCTTGCAGAGATGAATAATGCGTCATGCAAACAAATAAGATCCACATCTTAGCATGTATCATTAGACAGGGAAAGGCACGCACTATCTGGCTCTCTGTGAAATGCAAGTATTAAACATAATGCTGCAAACACAAAATATGAAATGTTTTAAAAGTAAATTCAAAGCATGGCAAAATATTAAAGAGAAAAATAAAAAAGCGTTAGTGGTGTTAGTGTGTAGGTGCTGAGAACAGTTCAAACTTCAGAAGAGAAAAACATAATAATAAAGAAGCTGCAGAGTTTCCTGCCAAAACAGTTATTTTTGACTGGAGGAAATTTCTCTTTGTGTTTCATTTTGAGCAGAGGAAGCCCAACACTATCTGTCCCCTCTCCTCCGCCTGTCAGCCTTTTCCTGCTCTTTCTTTCTCTCTTTTCACCACATTTCTATTTTCCTCTCTATCTGCCTCCCACCCTTTCACTCTAAATTAAATGCAGACTTGAAAGAGACTCCTGGCCCACACCAAAAGCCACGACGAGCCAAAGTAAATAAACACAGTGTCTTTCAGGGCGGCTCGCAGCGTCGCAGAGTAGAAAGAACAGAGGAATAATAAAAGAGAAAGAGAGAGAGAGGACAGGGAGGTCAGAGAGACAACCTATACTGAGAGAAAAGTCTGAGAAAGTGCCAAAAACTATTTACTGTCAGGTGTTTACCACGCTACAGGCTAGAGGGGAGGCTGGTATTCAAACTAACAAGCTATAGATAATTAACGCCATGTTAATTTATTCTTCCATACACATTCATTCAGTGCTTTTATCCACTTCATTTAAAGTCATGAAGTCCCATTCATTTCTCCATAGACAGTGACTCAGTTGGAGCTCTTCAAACAGTTCTTTCCAACGGGGAACTGAAGCGTTACATCACTGTCTTCTAAGCCACCAGACTCCATTCACAAAAACTGTTATTTTACCTGCATCAATCGGTTAGTTTGTTTGTGTTATTGTGTGACTTTAGTTTTCGAACTAACGTGGCGTCCACACTTAGCTTCCCTGCCGGTTCTCCTGTCTGCTTCTCCAAACAGGGAGCATGCCGACCGCCATCTAAGTTAATGTAGGGAATACACACGGACTATATTATATACACACATACTGGATATATATCACCATCAAACTTGAACAGTGAACCCAAAACCTCTCCTGATGGTCACCCTTTGCAGGGTAGCTCACTGCCATCAGTACATTAAAGCTTAAAGCAGTTTGGATATAAGCAAGCTATAAATGCAGTCCATTTACCGCTTAACCAATGTATGTGGTGACCTTTAAAGTGTGGCTTGATTGACTGATTTATTGATTTACCGGTTGGCAGATTTATTGCTCAAGTGACCCAGTGACTAAATGGCTATTTGTCCTCCACAGGAAGTGCTGGTACTTCAGTGACCTTCAACCGTAATGGCGACGCCCCCGGACGCTACGACCTGTTTCAGTACCAGTGGAACAACGCCACCGGGCCGGGCTACCGCGTGATTGGACAGTGGACCGAGACCCTGCAGCTCAATGTGAGTTTATATCACATTCAAATATTTGGTCATTTTTAAGTGTACATGAACTAAATAAATATTATTGGGCAAAACATGCAAATCTAAAAAAACAACAACAACAGAAAAATGGTATTGTTCTGTATTTATACTGTGTATAGATCAATAGAACCACAGTGTGTAAATTACTTCACTGTTCCGATGCATTTTTTTAATTTTAATGATTTGCGGCTGGATTTCTTGATATTTTCTTTGTAAATTAATTATTTAAAGGGCGGCTCTTTCTGCATTGTTTTTTTTTTTCAAATGGAAACAGCCACTTTACCTTGCACGGCAGCTGTATTCTCGCAATGCCACCAGATTACGTGAGACTCGTGGGATCACATATCACACGAAAATCCATCTTGTCAGACTACAAGGAGTGCATTTGTGGCCGGCAAGCCAGACCACGGACCACTCAGCATCTTGTGAGGAGCTACTGCAGCTACAGGCGTGGTTTAGGTGTGTGTGTGAGGCAATACAGAGAGGCGACTATTTGTTCTAAACAGCAATGGTGGCTCCTGAAGAGGTTAGCATAGATGCTGCAATAGCATCAGTTATATCAGAACTGGAGAGTATTTCTTCATGAAAGAAGAGCAAAGCTGCACTGAAGGCTTTTCTTGATGAAAAATATGTTTTTGCTCTTCTCCCGACTGTCTTAGGCAAGAGTTTGATTGACAGATGGTTCATCCAACCAAGTGTCCAGTATTTTTTTAAAGTGCCTGCCCTTTTCCAAACAGTTTACAATGATGGCTTCTCAAATGGTTCTGTAACCATCTGGTGGGTCAGGTTAACGCCCATTCAGCCATTAGCAAAAAGCAGTGATATATGTTACCAAAGTAAGCTAATTAACAAGGATATGAATAATGTGGACTCTAGCACTAGCGAGTGGAAATAACTGAAAGGGATAGTTTGGATTTTTCGAAGTGGGGTTGTATGTATACTCCCGTGCACAGCGAGGTAAAATTACTGTTTTTGTGAATGTAGTCTGGTGGCTTTGAAGAGAGCGATATACAGCTTGAGACAGCCCTCTCTGACGGGGAACTGAAGCCGTTATATCACTGTCTTCAAAGCCACCAGACTCCATTCACAAAAACAGTAATTTTACCTCGCAGAGCAGGAGTTGCTGGTCTACCTCTGCATCGATCGGTTAGTTTGTTTGTGTTATTGTGTGACTTTCCGATCCAAACTAACGTGGCGTCCACATCAATATATTGCTTAGCTTTCTGCTGGTACTCCTGTCTGTTTTTCCAAACAGGGAGCATGGTGACCGCCATCTAAGTTACTGTATGTAATACACTGACCATATTGTATATGTAGCAGCATCATCATGCAGAAACCTACGTCAGGTCACGTGGGAAAAAGTTTTAGAAGGGCTTGGGAAAATAGCATTTTGACGCTGAAACCTACGTACTTTGACCAAAATTTGAATGTTCGGATTTGAATACAAACTGTGAATGACATAAAAACTTAAAACAAACTAAAAAATAATGGACCTTCAGACTATAATGTCTACCCGATGTGCGGATCTCCAGTCATGTTAAACTGCTGAATGGAAATGGCGATGGAGAATTAAAATGTGTTTTTGCTGAAAGACAACACTCTCCTGCTCTGCCTGACTGTAATATTATCCATGTCGCAGGTTAAAAAGAAAAAAAACAGATCATGATGAGAAAAATCTTTCCAAAGACTGAAGAAAGTTGTCGGTTCTTTTGTTGATCAGACGGCAGACTGACGGGAGGAGAGTTAGCAGAAAGAAAAATACCCACAGATGTATGACACCTGATCCATAGGACAAAATATACCTTTGCTTATGCATGCAGGTGCATCCATCAATGCATTACATTTGTCAATTACTGCAGTTTTAAAGGGGAACAGAGCAAACATCCCTCTCACCAGATCTAAACTATTTGCATCCAACTATATTAATAACTCCCTTTGAAATACTGACTGGTGTTACATTTGCTTTCCCTGTAATATGTTTTTATCCGAGCCAGACTGGGACACACTGGAGGATTATCAGGCCAGTTCACACCACATTTGCCCATCCTCACATTCTCCTAATTGGCGGCTTGCTCAGGACAGATAGTCAGAGGAGATTATCTGATAGTGTGAAGGGTTTACAAATTTATTAGTCTGTTTGATCCGGCTCGGCACAACGGAGCCAAATGGACCACACTACAGGAATGTGTTCAGCAGGGAGAGAACAAAGTATAAAGTGAATGAAGGAATAGAACCCTATATTTCAGACGTATTTACATTGGTTGTATTTATCATCCATCGTCCACCCTCTAAACCGCTACTCTTGTTCCGCTCATGGACGTAGTAGAAGAACTGGGTTGCAGTTGACTGAGTTGGCGTGTTTACAGTTGAATCTAGATACACCCTATGTCAAGCCGTTTTAACATCTAATAGCTAGACAGGATATTCATTAGAGATATCTGCAACATCACTTTGACTAGTAAAAACTCTAATTCAAGATATCCCTAATTTTATTTTGACTTGGCAAAACTCAAATTTTAGATATCCGTAATCAAATTTGGACTAGTATGATTCAAACTGCTTTTGCCATTCATGTGTATTGGCTTTCTCATTACGGATATCAACGATTCAGTTGTGGATATCCGTAATTCACATTGCGGATATCCGCAACTGAATTATGACTAGTCAAAATTCCAGTTCAAAATATCTGTAATTCCCTTCATTTGTAGATATCTACATAGTCTTTTTTAGATATCTAAAATAAAATTTTGACTAGTCTGAATAATGTTGTAGATATCTTGAATTGGAATTATGACTAGTCGAAATGACGTTGCAGATATCTCAAACTGGAGTTAGGGATAGTCAAAATGTAATTACAGATATCTTGAATTAGAGTTTTGACTAGGCGAAATGACGTTGCAGATATCTGTTATTACATCAGCAGCAACAGCAAGTGGGAGGCGGAAGCTATTCAATCATACTATGGCACTGCACTGCAGCCGTGTGAATTTGTAAAGTGTGTCTGGAGACAATAAATCTACAATATGCTGTAAATTGCTACCACAACTCTCAAGCAAACAGCTCTCGTTCGCTACAAATTCCTTGATTCAGATGCTTTGTTGAGCCAATATCCAATGGGAACAATTCTGACTAGTCATAATGACGTTTGCGATATCTGTAACTCTTATTTAGGATAGTCAGAACTGAATTATGGATATCTCTAACTGTCGTTTTGACTAGTCAGAATGACGTTATAGATATCTTGAATACAAATTCTGACTAGTCACAACGTAATTACGACTAGTCAAAATTAAATTGTGGATATCTCTAATGTTAATTCCGGATAGTCAAGCTTAGCTATTCAATTTTAAAATGGTTTGCCATACACACCCTGTCTGGAAACAGAAGGGGGGGACTCCCAGCGGTTGGGATCCGCCTGGCGTTCGGCTGGAACAAAGCTAGGAAGGGAAATTCTAGGTGGCTGCATCTGTACATTGAGATGACGTCACACATATTAAAATAGCTTTTCTAGAAAGTTTTACGAATATAAAACCTACATGGATAGAAAATGTATAATACAAAAATTAATAATTGACTTGCAGTTTGTCTTGTTTACAGATGTGTCTTTTATAATGGAGGTCTATGGGGGAATGTTTTTTGGGCTGCAGAGAATTTTTTTATTTGCAGTACCATGTGTAGCATCTGGGACAAAATATTAGCATGTTAAAAGGCTAAACTAAAATGATGAACATGATAAACATTATACCTGCTAAACATCAGCATGTTGGCATTAACATTATGGGCATATTAGCATGCTGATGTTGGCATTTAGCTTAAAGCAGCGCTGTATCTAAGTACAGCCTCACAGAGCTGCTATAGCATGATTGTAGGTGGAGTCTTTGTTTTGTCAGTAGACATTTGTTCAGTGCATAGACAGAAAAGCAAAGGAAGCAGAACAAGTGGATGTCTGAATTTGTTTAAAGTCTATTCTGATAAAACATGTACTTAAAACACCCATTTTCCTCAGTGAAGAGACGAAAAAGTCAGAATTAGGAAGAATTTCCATTTCTTCACCTGTGGAGTAGCGTCTGTGTTTTTAAGCTTCCATATACTCGCAGTTGATAGTGTTTGATTATTCTACTCAGAGGCTCGTGTTCTGTTTTTCAGTTTCCAGAGATACTGTATGCTCAGAAGCAAAGTGATGTTGAATTATTAACCAGAGTTATCCTCCAGTAACAGCCGCTGCGTTCCAGAAAGTTGGGCTAAGTCCCTGTGTTGCTCTGGAGAATACAGTTTCTCGAGCAGCATCATTCATGAATCTATCTGAACACGCTGGTTTCGGCTGTGCATATGAGTGCGTGTGTGATCCCAGCAAGAGTTTACACTGTGTTGAATCAGAGGAGATCAATCTGCAAGAGAACTGCATTCATATTATGGGATGTACGCTGATGTATAGTAAAACTGTGGAGGTGTGCACAGCATGAAAATCCTGCACATGCATAGTGAAAACACATAATAGGCTACCAAGTTCTGTTGATTCCACATCCTAATAGATATCAAAGTATGACTTCAAGCCAGTACACCACTGGTGTCTTGGTAGGTGGGTCTACTATGGATTCACTTTGTTATAGATGAAACTACTCAGTAGTATAAAGCCTACATTATCTAAGACTAGCTCCACCTCGACCAGTTACAACAATAACATTCTACTTACACATCAATGCATCAGTAATAATAAGCCTGTAATATAATACAGACTTAAATAGTATAACACTGAAAAGGGCCATTTTTTGAGTACTTTTACTTTTGATACTGCTAGCTGAAGTGTTTCCTGAAAGATGCTGCATAGGCTATATACCAACCCGTTCTCACTCCCAACTTATCAAATACCGCTGTTTGGTAAGCGCCCCTCGGCATCGGAAACCGATGCACGGAGGCACCCGTTAGCGACATTATGTGACGAACCGGGCTTTCAACTAACTCCAATGTAAACCCACCCACACCATTATTCAACGATCTGAGTAAGTGACGTAGTATTAATAGTGCAAGAGTCCGTTCAGAGCAGGATTGAAGGGTGGTGGATGGGTCAAACAAACACAAGACTTTCAACCAGGAGACCGGTGTTGGTGTCCCGTGTGAAACTAAAAGTAACGTTGACTTATTTTGTCACGTCAGTCTTTAGTCATGTGACTCGTCGCTATAGTCAGTCCCATGAGTCATTAGTCAGTATAGTTAACGTCAACCATGACCATTTCCTAACACTAACTAAGTGGTTGTGTTGCCTAACCCTAACTTCCTGTGGAAACGGAAGTTTATTTTAAAAGGACACTATGCATGTAAGGAGCGTATATTGACACGCCGTTCCTGGTCCGTCCAAAAGTAACTCAAGAGGGGTACCCCGTACAAAACTGGAAAAATGAAAATGGGTTCTATAGGTACCCACGAGTCTCCCCTTTACAGACATGCCCACTTTATGATATACACATGCAGTTTTGGGCAAGTCATAGTCAAGTCAGCACACTGACACACTGTTGTTGCCTGTTGGGCTTGAGTTTGCTTGAGTGTTATGATTTGAGCATATTTTTAATGCTAAATGCAGTACCTGTGAGGGTTTCTGGACAATATTTGTCATTGTTTTGTGTTGTTAATTGATTTCCAATAATAACTATATACATACATATGCATACAGCAAGCATATTTTCTCACTCCCATGTTGATAAGAGTATTACATACTTGACAAATCTCCCTTTAAGGTACATTTTGAACAGTTATTAATTTGCAATTAGTCGTGATTACCTATGGATAATCATGCGATCAATCGCGAAGAAAAATTTTAGTCGATTGACAGCCCTAAATTATAAGTATAAAAACTTACATACAGTCCCTTTAATGTGAAGAATGCAGGCCATTTATGAATGTGATGTCATGGAACAGTCAAGGAATAAAAGTCAGTTAACACAACAGATTACATGAAATGTGGTCAGTATGCACTGTATTCATGCGTATACACACCACTACACGTCTGCTTTAAACTTTCAAAACTTGTTTTAAAATGTTGATTTCAGTTCCTTACTCTCCCACCACTGTGTATTGTTTCCTTACAATTGTTGAGGATCAAATATTCTGGAGTCGGAGAGAAAGATATCACATATGCGTCATGTGTCACTCCTGTCGTTGTGTCCTCAGCAGGTATAAAGCAGTCATGTTTCCGAACGCTATAGCTGTGATTGGATCCGCAGCATTCTTATGCTTCTGCATTCAAGGCCATGCCTCTGCTTCTTCACAATACTAAATTATTCACCTCCATAGCCCCCGGTAAGCCAGATGTGGCAGAGCTGTTGCTATTAGGCCTCCCATTATTGCTCCTTTCCCTCTATCCCCATAATTCCTTTGTGTGCATTTTGTGGTGTGTGCTGCTCTCCACATTACAAAGGGGAGCTATTACTGAAACTATATGTTCAAGCGTGACAGTTGAAGCTAATATGATTTAGCCGAGGTACATGTACACTGACTTTCCGTGGCAATTCGAGATCAAGGCACAGAAGAGCAATCAGCATATTTAGAAGATTAGTAACCTTTGTTTGAACTTGCTGCTGTTAACAGAGTCGGAGAAGAAGGAAACCCCGGCCCTGGGGGGGGCTGTCTGCCATGTTATGTATGAATCAATTATCCTAATGTACCACACTGACATACATGATCTGCCCTACATGTCCTATTATATCATGTGTCTGGTGATATATTCATGTAAATGAAAGGACTAGAGGGAAAAACATTTCAAGTGATTCTGCTACATAAGACTATTTCTACACATTATATGTTTTTAATAATCCCAGTCGCACAGCAGTTCGTGAAATAGTCACACAATTTAATGTATTGATTCGTGTACATAGACACAAATTTCTAATTTTTCTGTGATGGTCAGCACAAAATCAATTTGTATGTAATCCATGTAATTGTGAACCGGGAAGTATAAAGAGTGGCGAATGCTGCGTAGGGAGGAGGTCGGGGTGGATGGGTGGGTCAAAAGACACAGGACTTTTGTCCCTAACCGAGTCGATCTTTTCCTAAGCCTACCTAAGTAGTTTGTTGCCTAAACCTAACCAAGTCAATCTTTCATTAAGCCTATCTAAGTAGTTTTGTTGCCTGAGCCTAACCAAGTCGATCTTTCCCTAAGCCTAACTAAGTAGTTTGTTGCCTGTTAGCCAACTCGATTTTTCACTAAGCCTAACCAAGTCGATCTTTCACCAAGCCTAACTTAGTAGTTTGTTGCCTAAGACTAACCAAGTCGATATTTCACTAAGCCTAACCAAGTCGATCTCTCACTAAGCCTAACTTAGTAGTTTGTTGCCTAAGACTAACCAAGTCGATCTCTCACTAAGCCTAATTTAGTAGTTTGTTGGCTAAGCTTAACCAACTCAATCTTTCACTAAGCCTAAGCAAGTCGATCTTTCATTAAGCCTAATATAGTAGTTTGTTGCCTAAGCCTAACCAAGTTGATCTTTTCCTAATCCTACTGTAAATAGTTTTCTTGCCTAAGCCTTACCAAGTCGATTTATTCGTAAACCTAACTAAGTAGTCTGTTGCCTAAGCCTAACCAAGTCGATCTCTTCCTAAACCTAAAAAGTAGTTTTATTTTATTTTATTAAGACTAGAGAAGAAATTGACACGTGCATCACGTGTTGCTGGACATTCGTAGGAAAACGCAAGAAAAATACGTTATTGAAAGTCATGCTGAGTGTCACATAAAAAAAGGGAAATTTGTGTCTATGTACATGAATCAAATAAATTAAATTCCTTGACTATTTCACGAAGTGCCGTGAGACTATTGTTTTAATCCTTGAAAACGAAATAAATCCTAGTAAACTGAGTTTTACTTGTTACAAATGTAGAAAAGCAGCATTTTATTTCTCCCATGCACACGTCCTTCTTCTTCTCTCTGTCTGTAGTTCCCTGCTGGCAGGGCTTTGCTGTGGCTTAATGGGTCAATCAGACTAGGTTTCGGTCTGATGGGTCTCTGTCAGGGTTTATGTGGCCATAATCTGCACCAGGACAGCTCTCTCACTCTGCTGCTAGAATCCACCCAGGACCACTCTTTTAACTTTGTAGCTGAAAACTCCTCAGGACAAATCACATGTATTAGTATATTCACACACACACACACACTTCTGTGTTTTTTCTATCCCAGCTAGATTGTGTTATTCATAACCTAACAGTAATGATAATGTTTGAATGTTAAGTATAATTTTAGGATTTACAAACTCAAAAAGAAGGAGAAGAGGTATTTTTCTCCAGCCTGGTCTCACTCCCAGTGGGCCTCAGCGTCTTGATACCGACGCATATGACACCCTTTGGCATCTGTATCAGACTAACTCCAACATGACTCCAATGTCAACCCATCCGCGTCATTATTCAACCCGGTGTATAAATAGCACGATATTTCCATCCATTTCACGATAACACATTTTAGGCTTTTCGCATGTCATTTACACGCCACAGGCTTAACGTTGTGAAACAGGTTTTTGTGTGTCATTTAACGCCACGTTGTTACTGTGAAACGATCGCGGTTAGGTTCAGGCAACAAATTACGGTAACGGCCGCAGTTAGGTTTAAGTCCGCCTCATGCAAAGAACTAGAGGCGATGAAGGCCAACTGTTGCGTCACCTCACGTCGCCTTTGTCTTGACCGACTAGTTGCATTTGAACACACAGCAAAGACTACAGCCGGCGACCAGTTAACACGTACGTTCTGCGCCTGCATGAGAGGAATAAGTCTCCACACCAGTAAGTGGCGGTAGTCTGTATTCGTCATTCAAAAAGGGAAACAGGAAGGCCGAGGACAGGGGATATACAAGCTGTTGTTATGATACGTACGTTAAACATTATTTAATAATCATATTCCTCTATTTCCCAATTTATTTAATACATTTCTCGTAAAAGAATACAAAGTTAATTGATATGCTTTATTTCCATGTCTGATGGTAAATAGATAATAATTAGCAAATAACTTCTTTGAAATTTCTTTAAAAAAACTCCCTGACTCATTACATCAGTAACATTTGTGTCGACAATAAGTCACGAAATTGTGAGATTTCTTCTATTTGTTTGGTTTTCCACCTCCGATGAAGAGCAGCACACAGCAAGCGCACAGCAATGCATATATTTTTAACAATTATATGCTATTTTAGCATATGATTATGAAATCATGTTTATAATAAAGTAATTTTCGATACATTTTGAGGTAAATATTGAGGTAATTTGGCAGTAATTCCCAAATATTTTAAATAGGTTACTTGCTAATTATCACCTAATTACCATGACATTTGCAGACCTGTAAAATGAAGTGTTACCAAAGTATTCATTCATGAGTTGACAGCGCAGCAAAAGTCCAGTAAAACAAATAAATTATGGAAAATCTAAGCGGACAATGAAACTAGGAACATGTTGGATTACCTCGTCAAAGCTGCCACAATGTAATCTCACTCACTGTGGAATTTATATGGGAGGATTAAATTGTTCATATCCATGATACAGGATTACCAGCTTCATTTAGAAAATGGCAGCTTACGATGATGACTCTGCACATTCCTACGACACAACAAAACCCCTGTAGAACTGTGTTTAGTATCCACAGCCCTGGATAGGGAGACAATATAACATAGAAATAATGCGTAATATGAAGAGTTTGCACTTTGTCAGTCACAGTAGACTTCCTGAAGTCTTTAAACTGTTCACAAAGGGGGAAGGTGTAATTTCTTATCATTAAAGAGAAGGACGCCACAGGACACAGACAATATTTTTGCCTCATTCATTCCCCTCCTCTCTCTCTTGACATCTGCTGCTAATCCTCTCCAGGCTGGAGACCCCGTTTCATCCCATTCCCAGCCTCAATTGAGATTAATTCAATTCATCACTTGTAATTTCTTTTCCCCCTCAGTAAACGCCTTGTGTATTAGCCCGGCAGTTGGTCTCTTCAGAGGGCCAATGTGATTATGCATGCTACGTGATACTTTGTGCACTCGGGGTATGTACATGTGTCGTCTGAAGCAGCGAAGGCCGTGAGGCGACGGGAAGTCTTCCACATGGCTCTTGTTGCCACTGAATGAGACACAAATGACTCTGCGAGCATCTGCCCTAGCTCCCCTCCCTCACTGTAATCCTAAATGATATCTCTCGGTTGAATACATTCAGTTTATAACACTGTAATCACCTATAATAGATATGTTTTATAATAACAGTGTCTCTGGTAGTGATGAACCTCCAGAATGATCAGCTGAATCTGCAGCTCCCCTCAGCTTCTCGGAGCTTTATAGTGGCTTTCAGCTCATTGTTTATCTGTCCAGCCCACAACTTTACTGTTCTGGTTCACTCTCAGCGCTCTCATAGCAGCTTATTATCCAGTCGGTGCCATTAAACTACCCAGAAGAACAACTTTAACACCTCAGAAAGCATACAAGTTTTTGTGATATTTCAACTTCCTTTCGAATTGCTTCTCCTTTCACTTGCGCAAATTAAAAATGTACATTAAAACGTGGATGGAAAAACCAACATATCCCCTGTAAACTTCTCACATGGTTTCATTTCAATGTCAACTCTTGAACCAAAAATTTGAGGCCCAAACCATCACAGTGTAGAGCAAAATAGTGATATTTATATCATCTTTCTTGATCTGATGCCTATGTCCAAGACAAAATAAAACACTGACTAAGATCAGACACACAGACGGAAGGAAACCTATTTGGATCTTAGCTGTCCTACCGTGTCCTCCCTCCCTCCCTCTGTACTGTAGCTGGGAGAGACAGAAGCTGTCACGATGGCACATCAGTGTCACTTCAAGAGACGAAGGTCACTGGAAGCAAATGCCACAAAGCAGACAATGAGAAAGTGGGAAGAAATGGAGAAACAGACAGAAAGGGGGAGAAATATGATGATCTCATCTCCCAACAAGTCCAGGCCTGTCTGTATATTCATGGTGTGGAAGATGGAAAATGAAAGCGTCGGTGAAATGGTGCAAAATGAAGGAGAAGCAGTGGAATCTTGCCTTTCTATGACCCTAAAAGCCTGCACGCTTCTTGCTATAATTTTGGCAAAAGCATTTAGACGGCCTATCAGATGCAGTTTAGGAGAGGAGGATCAAGGATGGGAGCTGTAATGCAGACAATAAGCTGGGGCAATAAACGGACACACATTATGGTATGGCATCTTCTATGCCTGTGTGATTAGCTTTATTGGAGAAGAAAGAGATTAAAATTCTCCTCACTTTTTGTGTGAGGAACTATAAACTTTAATACCACTGCAGCTATTCTGATTATGTTTATATAACGTATTTGTGGAAACAGTTTTTTCCCTCTTTATTTACAGGCTTTTAGAAGAGTCACTACATGTCTTAGTTGAGCATGACATATATTATTTTCACAATAAGTAAGGCTACTCGCTTTATATGGAAAACAAAATAGTTCTATGTGATTTAAAGGTAACACTTTATAATAGCCATCATTTATAGACGGTGAATTGGTTGTTAATTAAAGAAGAAGAAGAAGGCATTTTATTGATCCACTGAGGGGAAATTAAATTTTAAAGTATGCTGAATTATCTATTACCCATGGATGTACGGACAACTATGACTGGATCACTTTGATACAGAAGAAAACTTATGATGATTCTCAGGCATGTTCTGCAGTGTTTTTTCTATGATTTCTAAGTGGGTTTATGGACGTTTATTTATGATTTATTTATTTATTTTATATACAGAGATAATGGTATCCTTGGTAGGTGTAAGTGACACTGAATCTAAAAATGTGTGTATCATGTCTGTGTGTTCAGATTTCACTGAGTTATGACTCCGAGAAGGAGGAGTGCAATTTTGGTTTTGAATTTTTTTGAATTTTTGTGTTGTGCTACTGACTGGAGAATCATAGATGTGTATAGAGGTGGGAAAAAAATGATTCACCTATGTATCGCAATTTTAATTTTTACAATTTTTAAATTTATTTTTTAATGCCAGAATCGATATATTTGCTTCATTTGAGTCTATGCGGAGGGAGAAAGAAGTAAGCGCTTGTATTGTTGTAGTCTGAGTAACGTGACGTCATATCCGTTCCGTATCAGTTAACCATAACAAATCGCAGCCGACTGCAGTGAGCTGAGACAAGAGAGAAGAAAACTGCAGCACTAGCTCCAAAAGTCCTTAAATCTAGAGAGAAAGTCTCCAAGTTGGAAACACTGACAGTCCGTCCCTTCAAGCCTCCCTCCAAAGCCACTCCCCAAAATGTATCATTATGAACAATTAACATGGCCATTGTTAGTAATCACAGCTGTCAAGCTAGCAGCTTGTGGAAGACTCCGGTAACGCGCAATGTGTGCACAGGCTTATTACAGTCCTGCGACAGCTACAGACACCGGATATTTTTCTTTTGTCAGAGCATTTTATTTATTGATTTTCCGATTGAGATGTAATGAGAATTTCAACATTTATAACAAAAAATATTTTTGAAGAAGATTACCAACACTAGTTTTAAGTGAAACCAGATACAAACTGTGTATATATTATTTTAAATTAGATTTAAACAGCACCTCAGATTGGAAAACAGAGGGAAAATGCAGACAGAAACAGATGGACACTTCATCATGGGACCTTGTCTTTCCTTAATCCTACATGTCTCTGTCAATAATGTGAGTAAATGAGTAGAGAAATAAACAATCATCTTTCTGGATTTCACTGACGGCAGATGACAAAAGTAAATGCCATAGTATAGGCATTTAATCACGGCCTTCTGACTGCATGTTTGTCTGTAAAGTATGATAAAAGCAACTGAATATCACATCGTAAGTATGAGGTTATAAGAGTGTTCGAAACAGAGCCGGCTGCTGGTATAGCTGATAATACTTTTGTACTTTTACTCAAATGGCATTTTTAATGCAGAACTTTAACTTCCCTTACAAAACAGTAGTATACTTCAAGTTTATTTTATGAAGTAAACTTAAGTAAAGTTCAAGTATATTTCCCCGAAGTATCCTTTATGTAGTAAGTACACTAATATCAATGTACTAGTAGTATACTTGTAATCATGGTTGGACAGTGAAAATTAAACCTAACGTTGTGAACAAACGACATGAACAGCGGTCTCCTGGATGAAAGTCCTGTGTTTATTGGACCCATCCACCTCCCCTTTTACCCACCCCGTGTGTCTCTTTTCGCTCTTTAAACTACGTAACCACAATCCGGAAGCACTTTGTCTGAGCGGGTTGTTTATATTGTAGTTACCTGAAAGCCTGATGCGTTGTTATTTTACGCCCAGGGAATGAGAACGGGCTTGATATTTTTATGTAAAGGTGCAGTCTGTATTTAGCTGCATCTATTGGTAACTAAAACTTGTCCTGTGCGCCAAGTGTATAGGAGAACTACAGTGGCCGGTGCAAAAACTTGAAAATGCGAATGGCCCTATCTAGAGCCATTGTTTGGTTTGTCCGTTCTGGGCTACTGTAGAAACAGGGCGGACAGCTCCGTGAAAAGGACCCGCTCTCTATGTAGATATAAACGGCTCATTCTAAGATAACGAAAACACAACTATTCTTATTTTATCAGATAATTATACATTAAAGAAAACATAGCATTATATTCCATTTCTGCCAATAGATCCCCCTTACGTTACTCGATGTTCCTTTAAAGGGAATTTAACTAATAGATATCACCATGAAACTTCCCCAGTTGGTTACCTGCAATAAGAAAATATATGTTTTGTATTACAAGCTTTCTGAAACTGTATGTTTAAATATGCAAATGAGACATTATCTTCTCAAATATGTGCTAATTTGCATACATTTCCGGAACAGAAATATCAACATTGGATAAAGTCAGGTTCAAAATTCTTGTTTCATCTTGTTGACATATTAGAGTCAAAAGTTTTAATGGAGCGAATTTTTGATATCTCTTTTTATCACTCCATAAATCAGCAAATACTGTCAACAGCCATAAAAAAAACAATTTTCGCCATGTTTTTAGGAATGAAATGGTGTATAAATCAGGTTATGAATGATATATGAACAATCCCCTCTGCAGAAACCTTCAGAATATAGATAGGAATGAAACTGGAAGGTTTGGAGGATGTAAGTGCTGCTGAAGTGGAGATTTCTTGCTCAGAGTCTAAGAAAAAACTAATTTGGAGAACACGGCCTTTAAAGATATGGATTGTAAAAATTACATTCATTTGGTAAGACACTCCAGGTGAATAGGGTACAAAATGTTAACTAATAGATATCACAATGAAACTTCCCCAGTTGATTACCTACATTAAGACAATTAGTTTTTGTATTACAAGCTTTCTGAAATGTTATGTTTAAACATGCAATTGACGCAGTATCGAATGCTTACTTTTGGTGAATTTAGGATAAATCTACAAACTCAAATAGACAAAGTAGTAAAATACACTTAAATGTGTATTTGGGATCTTTTCTTTCCGCTAGTCCGAAAGAAGACATTTTATGGAAGCAAAATAGCCTAAAATCTCAAAATAGATCAGTGCATGAAAAGAAAACATGATGAAATGGAACTACTTGGTTACATGTCTGGGAAAAAAATAGAAGAACATCTCCAAACCACATTTCCTCTGGATAATGTCAGCAGGAATATGACACTTCTTACAGTATTTACAGTAATGTCATTGTTGTTCACATGTTAATTTACTCTAATATGACTTAACTGAATGCAGCCTTTTAACCATCTAATTAAAGAATAAAATCTCACCAGACAGTAATTATAGAAACACATCTTTAGATGTAGCCCTCATTGTTTTCCAGAATAAACGTGTGCACATCATGTGCACCCTGCAAGTTCCCTGTCATCTTGTTGGATAAAATGCTGTATATTAGGGATGCACCGATCCGACTTTTTCAGTCCCAATACCGATAGCGATACATGGGCTTTGGTTATCGGCCGATATTGAGTACCGATTCGATACTAGGGGTGTAAGAAAATTTCGAAAAAATCAAATATATTATGTTTTGTGATACCGTATCGATTCTCGAAAACACTATTGATTTTGAATTAATATTTTACATGCAAAGATTAACTCAGTCAATACTTTTTTTCACTGGCAAAGAGATGTCCCCTCTCAAAGTAGTACTATGATGTTGGATGTTACAGGGACTGTGATAAATGCAATGAAGATCCCACTGTTCTGATTGCAGGAAAACGTTTTTTAACTCAGATTTTATGCATATGGTGGTGTGTTCTTTGTTATGTGACAGTTTCCAAAAATTAGATTAAAAGTTGCAATATATCGCCTTGCTTACAGTATTACAATATATCACGATATATTGAATCGTAACCCCTGTATCGTGATACGTATCGTATCGCCAGATTCTTGCCAATACACAGCCCTATCTGATACCAGTGTTTGATTAATAAGCTTTATGCCTCACTGTGTGGAAGTGACTGGGATCATTCTGTTATCTGTTAAAAAATCTTCAACATTAACAGGAACTATAATTCAAGTGTTAACCTTTTTATTACATCAATAGATTCGTCAAAATTTAAAAAGGAATTGAAATTACAGGAAATAATGTATGTAATATATAAACATAGGATTTAATTGAATAAATTGGCCCATTGTCACTGATACTCGATCAAGCTATTTGAATTAGTATCGGCCTGATTTATTATTAGTAAATGGATATTATTTTTAGCTTTTGATGAGGGTTAGATCCGACACTGGATAGACAAAGAGGGATGATAGGACCTCACTGCTTTATGAATCTAAACTCCACACATTTCTATAATGAGAGAAAACGTAAAGCTAACTTTAGAGGATGAGACACGACACATTTTGATGTCCTGAGAGCCTCCAATCTCCATAACGTCTGTATAGCTGGTGATGGAAACACATGCTCCACACTTGAGAAACACACAATCTGACAGGATGATTACAGCATCTATCAAAGAGGACTGCTGGAGCTCAGCAGGGAGACACATGGAAATGCACACACGCATACTTATATATATATATACACATACAGTACACCAATACACACACACCCTAGGCACGCAAACAAGCAAGCACATATAAATATTTTTTAATGAAAGCATCATAGATGCATTTCCTGTTTGGACAGAGAAAAAGAGGCAGTTTATTCAGACATTAATACTCTACATTTCATCTTCTTGCACAGCAGAAAACACATTATTCCTGAAATTACACACAACCTCATTTGCTTGAAATTACAATTTTCTTAAAAAGCTTTTGGGGCTTCTTTTTTCTTTTTTTTAAAAGAGACAATATCTGGCTAATGTTGCGGCAGGAAAACAAGGTCTTTACTCTGTCTTCAGCTTCTGTTCTCAGAGATCAGAAATACCCAAAACTATTTTCAAAAGGGGGAAAAAGTCTCCAGTGGAATGTACTTGACAATTAAAGGTGATTCTGACCCAGCAGCAGCGGCAGGAGTGTTATCTGTAACGGCTCAGAAATGTGCTGCTGCTTGTCTTTCATGTCTGAGAGCCAGAGAGAGATGGAGAGGAGAGATTCTGATGGGTGCTAAGCCTCATTAGGAGTAATGAAATTTGACCTTGATCTCTGCATGAGCGATCCCCTCACAGCCCCTCTAGCTGATGGAGAGATTTGGACTGGAGAGAGATGACCCTCCGACACCCCTGAACAGGTCCAGGATCAGCCAGGAGGGTTAATGAAGCCAAGTCCTTCCACTGATTAGCTGAGAAAATCTCTCATCGCGATAAAACTGAGCTTTTACAAAACAATGATGTGAGCCCCATAGACCTCTAGAAAAAACATTTTTTAACAAGTGTCTGACTTCTTATCTCAATGTAATAATAATTAATTTATTCATTATCCGTAACCGCTTATCCCGTTAGGGGTCGCGGGGGGACTGGAGCCGATCCCAGCTGACATTAAGCGAAGGTGGGATACACCTTGGACAGGTCGCCAGACTATCACAGGGCTGACACATAGAGACAGACAACCATTCACTCTCACATTCACACCTACGGGCAATTTAGAGTCAACAATTAACCTAAACTGCATGTTTGAACTGTGGGAGGAAGCTGGAGAACCCGGAGAAAACGCACGCTAACACGGGGAGGGGCCCCAAGCCAGATTCGAACCTGCGCCCCTCTTGCTGTGCTGTGCAGCCCATGTAATAATGATAATAATAATTTATTATTATTAGGGCTGTCAAAGTTAACGTGATAACGCTTCAACAAATTAGTTTTAAAGCCACTAATTTCTTTAACACATTAACGCAATCGATCGTTCGAATTTTTTAGCAGGCTTAGTTTTAAAGCTAGAGTGAAGATATTGGCATCATATGAAACTAGAAAAATCTAAGGGATCCATTGGTATCAACCAGGTCACGAAGGACGCTAAATAACGCTCCAAATTTGCAAAAACTTTGGCTACGAAAAAACTGGCATGGCCATTTTCAAAGGGGTCCCTTGACCTCTGACCTCCAGATATGTGAATGAAAATGGGTTCTATGGGTACCCACGAGTCTCCCCTTTACAGACAAAACTTTATGATAATCACAAGCAGTTTTGGGAAAGTCATAGTTAAGTCAGCACACTGACACACTGACAGCTGTTGTTGCCTGTTGGGCTTGAGTTTGCAATGTTATGATTTGAGCATATTTTTTATGCTAAATGCAGTACCTGTGCGGGTTTCTGGCCTTCAAACAAAGCTAGTTAGAGCGGAGCTGGAGTGGAGTTGGAGCGGATTGGGCTTTTCAAGAAATACAAGTATACACCTGAAAATAAGCATAATGGGTCCTCTTTCGATCAAATCCAGCATAAAAAAAAGTACAGTGAATAAAATACCCAAAATACAGTAAAATCTACAAAATATAGTGGAACTGGAAAAATAAACAACACATTCTCACTCCCAACTTGTCAAATACTGCCGCTTGGTCAGTGCCTCTCGACATCGGGTACCGCTCTTGCGTTACTTTTGGACGGACCGGATACTTATAAATAATTAAAAATCAGAAGTCCAAGGTTATTTTTTTCCTATTTCTCATTTTCCTTCTTGGTATTTAAGAAAGAGGTAATAGAAAATAAGATGATTAAACTGTTACACAAACCTGCACTGAGCTCAGAGAAGTGAGCCCTAAAGCGTGTCAAATTACGCTCGTTACATGCATAGTGTCCTTTCAAAATAAACTTCTGTTTTTTACAGGAAGTGAGGTTTAGGCAACACAACCACTTAGTCAGGGTTAGGAAACGGTTGTGGTTGATGTTTACTTCACTGACTAGAAACTCATGTGACTCACGGGACTGACGATACCGATGAGTCACGTAATTAGACTGACGTGAAAAAATAAGTCAATGTACGAAATTTACTGAACCAAAATAGTTCTCATGTCCACTCGATGGGAAGAAATCAACAGTGTTTGTATGTATTGATTCATTGATTTTATTTCCCCGTCCACCGTAGCGCGTGAGGGTAATCTGCCTGTAGTGAAACAGGCGAGCTCACAGACAGACTGGGAGCCTTGGTCATTCAATTTAGATATGGTTAATAAGTTCAAAACCCATATACAGTGGGATGTTTGTGTAGTCAAGTCAACATCAAAAGAGCAACAGAGGAGGGATCCCCCTTCCAGGATGGACAGACGTGCAATAGATGTCGTGTGTACAGAGTAACAACATAATGAAAATACAACATAGACAATTCATATGACAAAAATTAATGCATATAATGTGGACATATTTGAGAAGGTGGATCAAGGAGGATATGAAGCAGTCTCCTGGCGTCGCCAAACAGATAGAGCCAGAGCAACACGACCTCCTCTCCACCATGGAACCTAGACAGAGGACCAGATTTTTGCTTTTAGGTCACAGTTGCTTGGTAATGTAAACGTATGTTTCCCATGCCAATAAGCCCCTTTGGACTGAATGAAATTGATAGAGAAGCTAAATCTCCTGATGGAGGGAGTAGGTGTGAGGAGTGTAGGGTGCCTGTAAATAAAGAAAGCATGATAAAGTGGCCTCTAGGGTGCCCTTCCAGTAGAGAAAACATGATACAGTGTTATATAATCTGCCCTATGTGCTAGAAACCTCTCTATGGTGGTGCTCCACCGTATGCAGCTGGTGCCCTTTTTATTTTTTCCGCCCCTGCCTCTCAGACAGCCTGAGTCCACCCCTGCATACATATATACATTGTTTTCCAGCGTCACTTTTCAGCTATATTGTGTCGCTCTTTCTGGAGTTTGTCTTGCCCTGTTGTGTCTTGGGAATGCAGCTGAAAGGAATATAATTATTTAAATTTTCTTGTTTTTTTTCCCCAACTGTAACTTTTCTTTGAAGAAGGGTTAGAAGAGTGTTTTATTCAGATTTATTCAACGCCCGAATGAAAGAACAAAGACAGTCCATTTCTCACCTGTGGAGGCAAAACACTGCACTTCCTTCCAATTAATGTACACAAAGTTTTCATCATCTCCTTTTAAATAATCCTAAATCACAGCAGGTCATCCAAGACTGCAGCATTTAGCACTTGAAATAATGTTGAAATAAAAGTGAAGTAAACCTCATGCGTTGCCCCTGGGATTATGATACAGGCTGAGGTGATTGAAGATATTTTCATCTCCGCTGTAAATTAGTTTTAATCCCCTCTGTTCAGAAAGTATCGTAGTTGTTAAAGAGAAGATCTCTTGTTTTAAAACTCACTGTGTGTCCAACATACAAAACAACTACATCATGTCTCAAAGGATTCCTCCTGGTGCTGGAGAGCATTCAAATGAGTTAGCACTCCTTTGCTATATTAAAGCAGCAGTGGGGAGAAATGAAGTAAATGTGATTAAAAAAAGTTATTTTTATAAAACGGTGTCCTCCGGTGCTCCTAATGACATCTGCAAGATTTCACAGACTGGAGGAAAACAACCAGTCAGAGCTGATCAGGAGCCTGCCTTAAAACCTAAGGAATCCATTGATACCAACCATGTCATACTAGCTTGTTGCGAAGGAGGTTAAATAACACTACAAACTTACACAAAATTTTAGCATTTTCAAAGGGGTCCTTTGACCTCTGACCTCAAGATATGTGAATGAAAATGGGTTTTATGGGTACCCATGAGTCTCCCCTTTACAGCTGTTGTTGCCTGTTGGGCTTGAGTTTGCAATGTTAAGATCTGAGCATATTTTTATGTAAAATGCAGTACCTGTGAGGGTTTCTGGACAATATTTGTCATTGTTTGTTTTGTTAATTGATATCCAATAATAAATATACATATATTTGCATAAAGCAAGCATATTATCATACTCCCATGTTGATTCGAGTATTAAATATTTGACAAATCTCCCTTTAAGGTACATTTTGAACAGATAAAAAATATGTGATAATTTGTGATTAATCGCGATTGGCAGCCCTAAATAATATGTTAACGCTATTTATCCTATATGGTCAGGTTTATAGTTTACCTTTCACAACGACTACATGTCTTTTCTGACACATATGATGTCCATAGCATAACGTTAGCTAATGCACTTGAAATAAAGGGTTCTCCATACGTTACCATCTTGACCCCCGTTTTTAACCTTCCCAAGATGTTCTCTTTATGTTCGTTCTCTTTATAATATGTACTTTTTCATTTTGTCACAGAAATCAGTCGATTAATATCCAAGTCTATTGTTGTGTGACAGTATGAATAACGGAATTATGACATTGGTCACAATGATGACGTCCGAGAAAATCTATTAATCGCGTAAGCAAAAGTAAGCATTTTACTGGCTGGCTTGTTTTTCTCAGCACCCAGAATTCGCAGCAATAAAGCCAGCTGCGAAATAGGAAAGTTTTGGATTCGGTGTGGATAGGCTAAGTGGGTTCCAATTTTTAAATCCTCATAATCATAACAAATGTATTTGGATATTTTTTTTATTATTATTTTAGCCTTGTACTGTTCCGGTCTTATTTTATTTCATTATTACCCCCCCCCCCTACACACACACACACACACACACTAGAGTATACTGAATGCTTTCACAGCTAATCATAATCATAATGACGTCTGCATGGAAGGAAATTGGTTCCGTGCTGTGTATTTGTCATATGATTGCAGCCAAACTATGTTAAAATGTATTGTTGAAGCATGCAATGATGCAGTCGCCATGGTGATGCTGTTGGGGCGGTGACATTTGTCTGATTAGTCTGTTTCTCATTTGGTTCTGCTAATCTGCTAACTGTGTACATTCCAGTGCACACGGCCTGGCAGGGAGCCGGGGGATTTATTTCCTTTTCCATTCAATTAATCAATTTAATCATGATCCACAGTCACCACGTTAACGACTGTGGCACACAGTAATGGGAAGGAAGCTAGACTGTGTATGTTTGTGTGTGTGTGTGTGTGCATGCTGGTGAGATCTTAGTTGACTCAGCTGAGAGATGCCGGAGTTTTGACGACTTTTATAATTAAAGGTGCTAAATGCGAGATTGGGAGCATTTCTGTTGCCTCAACAGCTCTCAACATGACGACGGCTGAGCTGGCGGCTAACGGTGCTAACAGCACTAACAGTGAAAACACAGACAACAGTGCTGACAGAGCTAACAGGGATATCAGAGGGGGGAGCCGGTGGGTGGGTGCTACGCTTCCGCAACGACGCCATCGGTCGGGATGACGTTATCAGCTGTAACCGCCGTATGACAGCAGTGCAGAGTGGCGGCCGGGAGCTAGCCAGCGGGACACGCTCACATGCCCGAACATGCACTAAAAGCATGCACGGCCAGCCCAGCGCTGTCAACAAAGCACAGAGAAACTGGGATTACAACACACATAGAGAGACTTCTTACTCCTCTATACTCTGGGGCGCAGCAGTAGCTCAGTCTCCACTTGGCCCAGTATGGATTGTGGACTGGTAGCTGGTGAGATGCCAGTTCACTGGCACTGCTGAGGTGCACTTGAGCAAGGCACCAGACTCCCAAACTGGGGGGTGCTATATAGTAGCTACAAACTATGATTTAAAAAAATATCCACATATTTGTGATAAGGAAGAATATATACTAAACAAGTATTAATGCAGATTGGTGTGATGCTTAACCAATGAACCACCAGCTATTATAAATCAGCTGTAAGGCCAAAAAGACCCTGAAAATGTTATTTTCTTTCTATTAGACAGGACATGTTTGGTTATTCTATAAGAGATTTATGTTTTTTCTTTGTGCTTTTCTCACTGGTTTGAAGTGGAAAGGTGACATCACATACTTCTATGCACCAATCACACACAAACATAATCCAGATGAAGCAGATTCATTTTTTAGTGTTAAACTCTTAATTAAAACCCAAAGATGTTTTCTTTTGTTGTCTCACGGTTGCTTATTGAGTCCTGAACATTTAATGTTAAAGAGAAGCACTTCCTTTTCATGGGCTTTAAGGGAAAGACAGCACATTTTATTACTCCTTTCAACCTTGAAAAAGACAGCGCAGACCAGAGCCACTACTTTGTTTCTTACCTTTCACAATAAAATCCCTAGACATATACACTGCATAACTGTTAACCAGAGGCACATTCACTCAGAGCATTTTGCTAAAAGGAAACTCAATAAAATAGCTTACAGTAGTTTAGGCTGTACAACAGCTTACCTACCTCAGACAGACTGCCAGAAGCTGCTGTGGGTCAACAGGATCCCGGTAGTCGGTCCTCTGCCTGTGCCGAACTATTCAAACCTTTTACTAAAAAAGTGTTGCAACTGTCGCAAATTTGCATCGCTGCCAAATTTACATTGCTGCATTTTCGTGTCGTTGATTCGTCAAACCCCCGGTGTGTAAATGTCTTAAGAGTGCATGGAAACATGCATGCGAGCAGAGAAATAGATGGCTGAAAATGATTCATAAAATGGTTGAAAATGTCCAGCTTCTACCACTCTATCTGGTGTGAATGCAAACTTGGGCAAACCTAACAAACAAAAAAAGATACCAAGCCTCCAGGATGGAAAGTTATTGTAAGAATATCCACTTCTATATGAATGATATTGTTAAATAACATCCAGTTTAAGTCAGTTTGAGAGAACATATTTGACACACGATGGTTGGTGTGTTTCTCTTCTTGTTCTTTCACTGAGATGTTTCAGCTTCTATGTGCAGTTTGTTTTCACATTAATCTGCTGAAGTTTCTCTGAGCTCCCTTAAAGCTGAAGTGGGCAAGTTGGAGCAAATATGATTTAAAAAGTTATTTTTATAAAACGGTCACTATGAGTAGTACATGAGACAGGTAATCTGAAAAAAATCATGTTCCTCTGTGTCCTCCGGTGCTCCTAATGGCATCTGCAAGATTTCACAGACCGGAGGAAAACAACCAATCAGAGCTGATCTGGAGCCTTGTCTTCTCTGAGCAGCTGTCAATCACTCGCAAACTCCGATCAAATGGTCAAACTTGGCAGCGCTGATCAAATATGAATCAGTATTCTGTTACTGTATTGGCTATTCCTCTCCTCAAATGTTTTCAGAAACATCTTGTAGTGTACTGTTTAGCTGTAAAATGAGAAAGTTTGTGACCCGGCAGCCATGTTGAGATCAGTTGAGGAAATACCAAGCACCGCCCACCAGCCGGAGCAAACTTGATCGGAGTTTGCGAGTGATTGATAGCTGCCTCTGTTGAATGAAAAGCCAATAGGAACACGCTCTCTCTGAAATGACCTGTGATTGGCCCGTCACGGACTAGATTTTTTAAAACCTGAAAACAGAGCCATGAGGAGGTGCAGAAGTCTAATTTTCTCTCAGAACACTTTAATTACAATACGCTGAAAGGTTATTATGGAGTTTTTGCCCAATGATGCCAAAAAATGCCTGCCTACTGAAGGTTTAAATCTCAGTTTAACACATGAACGTAACTGCATGATTTAGAGCCAATCAGGGTCCAGTATGAAACGTGAAGAGAATGGACTTTACAGTGCAGTAGGAGACATCTTGTGTCCAGATGTTGAACTTCAGAAATGAACAATATTTGCATATTCAATATATTCTGGATTGTACGATGAGGAATAAATGTCATATTTCAAATTTTCAACGAGTTGATCGAACATTTTATCAGACATACATTATTATTTAATGCGCAGTATCTTTATATGTCTAGAGGGGGTCTTTAAACTCTTCTGACAGGACTGAGGGGGGTACATTAAATTAAAAAAAAAAGGCTGCACTACAGCATGTGTGGACAAAAGGAAGGAGGAAAAAAGGAAAACAATTATCCGGAGAAGTCAGACGCCATATTTTAGCAGTTTCCTGCAGTTGTGTTGTAATGAACCAACAGCGGCAGGATGGAAACAGAGAGCAAGAAGGCAGAAGGAGAGGCGGTGGGGGTGCGGGGCAATGAAGACGAGATGGATCCTGCATCGTATCCATGGCAACGCTGCGTCGATGCGCTCTCTGTTTCCTCTGAGGTTTTGTATGACCAGCTCAGGGAGCGGAGGCCCCCTAAAGGCTGGATAATGAACTGCGGCATCTGGTTGGCTGCTGTGTGAAGAACGGAGGAGGAGGAGGAGGAGGCTGCTAATGAGCGCATAGATTAACAGCTCCCAGCTAACAGTCAGCGGATGGAGAACAGCCACCCACATGCACCAAACACAACCCCGTTTGATTAGGTTTGACCCTTATTGGAAGACTTGTGTTATTGTTGATTCATTATTGAATTTGATAGCACAAACACGTGTGGAGTCCCTCGACAATACTTTGAGAAATAGAGGAGCATGTATACATGACAAGAGACAGAAAACAAGCGGATTAGACGGATGTGACAGGACTTCACACAAACGCGGTGAAAGAGATGCTGAAAGAGAAGCTGTGCCTCCTCCAGTAATCTGCAGAGCCAGGACACGTTTCCCTTTCTTCTTCCTCACAGGTGGTTGGTTTGTTCTGGACAGTTTACAGCGTCTTTATTCACATGGAAGCTAATGTCGGCCCATGTTAAGTGCTCACCCGACCCGCGGCCTATAATGACATCAAGGTGGGCAGACGGTTTATCGACAGCGGCGTCTGACAGCAGAGCGGAGGAGCAAAGGTCTGCCTGGGACTGATAAGAAAAAACAGAGGGACGGAGGTAGAGAGAGGCCGACGCAAAGAGAGAAAGAGACGGAGAGAGATGAGGACAAACAAACATCGAGAACCCTCACTTCTCTTATCCTCTGCAGAATACTACTCAAAGAAATACATAATCTGCTCCTGTTTCTTGCTCTTTTTTAGTTTTGCACTTTCTGGCTCTCCTAATCCTTCACTCCTCTGCGCTCTCTCTCCTTTTGTGTCTTCTCTTTAATGCTGTCAACCGTCCATCCAAGAAAAAAAACGACAGAATCAGTCATTTCAGCAAATTCCACAAAACTTGTTTACACTCCCGTGATAGCGCCCTCTAGTGGTCGTAGGGACAACCTGGTTATTATCTTTCCTTAAAGCTGCAATCAGTAACTTTAAGAAATCATGATGAAAAAGTTATTTTGGTAACACTTCATTTTAGAGTTCCGCAAATTTCATGGTAATTAGGTAATGATTGGCAAATATTTGAAATTTCTTTGGAATTACTGCCAAATGACCCCAATATTTACCTCAATACCTCATCTTTGTTTGGCTGTCTTGACTTGGGACTTTACTCTGGACTTTTATTATTATCATTTTATATCTATTATAAACATTATCTAATAATTATATTCTGCTATTTCCCAATAAGCCGTAATAAATAGCTGGCAATTTATTTAATACATTTCCAGGAAAAGAATACAAAGTTAATTGATATGCTTTATTTCCATGTCTGCTGGTAAATATTAGCAAATAACTTCTTTGAAATTTCTTTTAAAAAATCCCTGAATCATGACATTAGCTACCAGGTTACATTTGTGTTGACAATAAGTCACACAATGAGATTTGTGCCCGATCAGAAGTTTCTTCTATAAGTTTTGGTTTTCCACCTCCGATGAAAAGCAGCGCACAGCCGCTTCTCAAGCCTAAAGGCCCTATTTTAACAATTATATGCTATTTAGGCATATCATTATTAAATAATGTTTATAATCAAGTAATTTTTGATCAATTTTGAGGTAAATATTGGGGTAATTTGGCAGTAATTCCAAAGAAATTTCAAATAGGTTACTTGCTAATCATCACCTAATTACTATGAAATTTGCAGACCTGTAAAATGAAGTGTAACTGTTATTTTTATAAAACTTTCACTATAAGTAAATCAGCTTTTATTGTCACACAGTACATTGTACACAGCACAGCACATAGTGAAATGTACTCTGCATTTAACCCATCCTAGTATTAGGAGCAGTGGGCAGCTACTATACAAGTGTACTAAGTCTATACTAAATGTAACGTTGACTTATTTTGTCACGTCAGCCTTTAGTCATGTGACACGTCATTATTGTCAGTCACTTGAGTCACTAGTCAGTGAAGTTAACGTCAACCACAACTGTTTCCTAACACTAACTTGGTTGTGCTGCCTAAAACTAACTTCCTGTGAAAACCAAAGTTTATTTTGAAAGGCCACTATGCATGTAACGAGGGTATATATGACACAAGAGGGGTACCTAAAGGACTTCTGTCGTCTGATATTCAAACTATTGAAATCATATAGAGCAGCCTTTGTGCTCCTCATATTTTTCCTTTTTAACCTCTGAGATGAAGTCCATGCCACAACACACATTTCTCCTCATTATTTTCATCTCTTTGACAACGAATGTCAGAGTGTAGGCTGAGTTCAGGACCCTGGGACTTAATCACCTGCTCAGACTGATCTTCAGCTGAAGGGGAGAAGGAGCATGTAGACTTTTGTACGGGCACATAGTCAGAGATTTAAAACCATAGAGACCTCTCGTCCATGTCCGTCTACCAGCTTAGACACTTCTTCAAAGACCTGAGTGAATTATTGAACACGCCACAGTGGCTGGCAGTCCTCCTGACCGTTACGGAGGCGAGAAGACAGATAGCGTTTCCATTTAAATGACTGACCCGACGTTGCTCCTGGCATTTTGAATCCCATTTGAACCTCAAGTCTGAAATCCTTTTGGATTTGCGAAGCCGTGAGTCATTCTATAACCAGGCACAAGTCTGCCACTCATCAATTCTGTGTTGTAATGCTTGTTTCTTACGTGACAGATTTTAATACATTTCATATGCTAAATGGGGAAGCATATTCACCTGGCTTTGAGCTATTACTGAGGAGGAGCAGCGGGGATTTGTGTCAGCCGGTCATGTCGTTTTTGATGTGTTGTTGTGTTCGGCGTACAATAAAACGCTTAGTGTGAAGTGGATACGGAGTGATGGATGTGTGGAAGCAAGTGCTGATGAATATGATCAGATAATAGAAAAGAGGTGAAGTAAAAGAAATAGTGTGACATGTGCCAACACGTCCTCACTCCCAACTCGTCAAATACTTGGTCAATGCCCCACCGACACACGTTGTACCCATCTTGCGTTACTTTTGGACGGCGTGTCAATATACGCTCGTTACATGCATAGTGTCCTTTCAAAATAAACTTCCGTTTTCACAGGAAGTTAGGTTGAGAACAGGTTGCATGTGCAGCAGATGTCTTCTCCTTCTCCTCAGTGTCGGCCTGCCGCCTTTGGGAGGGAGGACGATTAGAGGGCTGTTTGGAGTTGGCCTTTTTGTTGTGGTGCTGAATCCTCACCGTGGCCAAAGACAAGCCTTGGGCTGACTCAGGCTGTTAGCTCCATGCAGCATTTTATAGCCCAACCATCCCAGGTTATCAACTTGGCTTTTTGGTGGCACACAGGGTGCCCGGGGAGAGTCTGGTTGATAGTGGGTGGCGATAACATCCAGTGTCAATATTTTTTTCTTTCTTCTCAAGCGTAGCCCCCGGCTGCTGGAACCAAAGACTGATTCAGATTGGCCTTTGTAGATAATCTGTTTGAGGATGTCCTTAGCGCCGTGTAATTGATCGGCTCTGGGTCACAGTAGCATTTGAAATCTCTCCAAGTCCTTTCAAATCCTTTAAACAGAAAGCAGCTATCTGCCAAGATAATCAACATCAATACACAATAACAGGGATTTTTGGCCACCGTCAGTCACTGGAGCTCCTTCCAAGGTCCGGGCATAGTTTCAAGAAGCGCCTAGAACTGTTGAGAGGACGTGAACTGATTTACTGAGCCTTTTGACACTTTAGCTAATTTCCCATTTCACATAATAGCATATTGAAATTGCAGTATTCTGGATACTTCTGACTAATCGGATCAGCCCCCTTTCAAATGTAATATTAACAATAATGTAATGCTTTCTGTGAAGACTTTTTATTCCTGTTTGCTTCCAGAGGTTTAGTGGAGTTTATATGCAGCTATAATAATAAGCATACCTCCTCACAAATAGCCACATGTTGAAAGGTAAGGCTGCAGCCAATCATATTACAGTCTTTGCATGTAATCTGTGGTGTTTACTGTGGACAAGAGACCTTTGTTCCCTGACTTCAGTCTTTAAGACACGCAACCATAGGAAAAAAATAGGAGTAGAACGGACATTCAACTGTTCGCCGTCGTCATCTGAGTAGTTCAAAAGAAAATGACGATTTTTGTTAGTTGTTATGGTGCCGACACACGTAGGTGGGGCCGTAAAGTGTGTCACACGTAGCCGATGTCTGTGTAAAAGGGACAGCCAGAATGGCTGGACTACAAGTCGATTTATACAGAAGTTGCCTGCTACATTTTTTGCTATTGCTACGTTGATTGGAATGGAAATATCCATTCTACTCCTATTCTATTTCTATGCAGGCAACATAAGTTTCTGGGTAAAATGGCTCTAAGCCTGGAGACATTATTGAACTATGTGTCACAGTCTGGCTCTGTTCCCTGAGGTCCTTGGACTTTTTGTTATGACTTTGTTAGAACTTTAAGCTATCTTGTTTTTATCTTTTCAGTGGCTTCTATTTTGTCTAAAGGATTTTGGTTTCTAGGTTATGGGTCTTTCTGTTATATTCCTTGTTTCATTCATTTATTGTTTTGTGTTCTATTTTTATATACTCACTGTGTATCATGTATAGTATTACTTCCTGCCTTTGTATTTTATCGCCTTTGTGATTGTCTGCCCCTCACCGATTGGTGTCACCTGCACCTGATTAGCCTCACCTCCCAGTTTATTTAGTCTGTGTGTTTCCCTGTCTCTGTGTCAATTCCTCATATGTAGTGTTTCACTCTTCTTTTTCCCAGTGTTCGAGTTTCAAGTTTATTTCTTGTGACTTTACTTTGTGGATTGGCTTTTTTGTAACCTGTCTGCCGGACCAGCAGCATTTTTGTATGTTTTTCTTAAATCATTGTATTCTACCTGCTGCCTCCTCGTCCTTATCTGCATTTGGGTCAAAACGTATTATCCTGAAAACCGTGACACTATGTCAACAAGAAAACACAGTCTGACAACCATGATCTAGAGGTGATTAAGAGATAGATAAAACGTTAGATAAAGTCTTAACTACAGGTGATCTGTTGTCGAGGAAGTGTTATGATCCTGAAAGCACCAATGCTGCAGTATAACAATACTTCATTTATACTTACAAGTAAATGCGGTGCATTGGAAAAGTCAGAAAAATGAAGAAAAAAAAACATGTCCCATAATTCAGAAAAATGGTCCCTGTGGTTCAGTGGAGGCCGGTCCATAGAGGCAGAGGAGGTTGCTCCTTCTCTATTTTTTTGAGAGGAAAGAGGGAGATCAAAATATAAAGTAGAGTAATTGGATTATTGTCAGTGATGCATAAATTTGGGAGCAGCATTTTTCTGTTCTAGCTGTCCGAGGTGAAGCTATTTCCATCTACAACACAAAACACATTTCATGAGATCATTTTGTATGTAACATCTCAAACTAGTAACTAAAGTTCATTACATTATATAACTTGCAAATGTAGTATAATGTAGACCGTCTGCTTCCTTATAAAAGACTGTCAGCTACAGACAGGAACTTCTCATCCTGGTTAAACTCCATGCCTTGCTCGAAGTCTCCTTGAGTAGCAGGGTGGGTCTTGAAAAGCTCATTATCATCATTAAATGCCACCTGACTGCAGTACTGAGTGGAAATTGCAGATAACTAAGATGTCCACTCAGTGCAGAGCTATGATCCAGGTGGAATTTATCCATATCGATGTTCCGCTAATAGAGTATTCATTACTCATTAGCAGCAGTCAAACTGTCAAATCAATGAGACCTTTGCTTCAGTAACAAGCCAGAGCCAAAGCAAGCCCCTTGTTTAACAGTAGCGCTACACACTACAAGATAAAATCTCAGCTATAAATCTGAGACTGAGACAGCAAAACCTCGGAGTCGATTTCTTACAATGTCATTACTTAAAACTGGTTTCGCAGTGAAGTTTGAAGTTTTACAGTGTCTGGGATGTACTTATACACAAAGCAAATATTTTTGTTTCAGATAATTTTTTCCCCTTCAGTTAAGGGTCAAGTTAAAGTTAACATTTCAGCATTTTAGAGAAGCAGACAATATCTTTTTTATTATATTCCTGACTAGAGGCTCTGTTTAACAAAGTTTGGGACCCACTGATCTAACCATTCATTGTCTCATGCTCTCTCTCCAGATCGAGGACATGCAGTGGCCTCGGGGGGAGCAGGACATGCCCAGCTCCGTGTGCAGCCTTCCCTGTAAAACTGGTGAGAGGAAGAAGGTGGTGAAAGGCATGCCCTGCTGCTGGCACTGTGAGCCCTGCGACGGCTACCAGTATCAGTTCGACGAGTTCACCTGCAAGCTCTGCTCCTACAACATGAGGCCCAATGCCAACCGCACAGCGTGCCAGCCTATACCCATCATTAAGCTGGAATGGCACTCGCCCTGGGCGGTGATCCCGGTTTTCCTGGCAATGCTCGGCATAATCGCTACAATCTTCGTCATGGCTACGTTCATACGGCACAATGATACGCCGATTGTCCGAGCATCCGGAAGGGAGCTGAGCTACGTTCTCCTGACTGGGATATTTTTGTGTTATATCATTACATTCCTCATGATCGCCAAGCCAGATGTAGGCGTGTGCTCGTTCCGAAGGATTTTCCTGGGTCTGGGTATGTGCATCAGCTATGCCGCCCTCCTCACCAAAACCAACCGCATCTACCGGATCTTCGAGCAGGGCAAGAAGTCAGTGACAGCACCCAGGCTGATCAGCCCCACCTCACAGCTGGCAATCACCTCCAGCCTCATCTCAGTCCAGCTGATGGGGGTGTTCATCTGGTTTGTGGTGGATCCGCCAAACACCATCATAGACTATGACGAGCAGAAGACCTTCAACCCGTATCTAGCGCGAGGGGTGTTGAAATGTGACATCACGGATCTTCAGATTATCTGTTCGTTGGGTTACAGCATCTTATTGATGGTGACGTGTACTGTTTACGCTATAAAGACCCGCGGGGTCCCGGAGAATTTTAATGAGGCCAAGCCCATCGGGTTCACCATGTACACCACCTGCATCGTATGGTTGGCTTTTATACCCATCTTCTTCGGCACGGCGCAGTCTGCAGAAAAGGTAAGAACCAATGGATGAATGGGCGACAGGGTGGATGAAAGATCTGCAGAGATGGATGAACTGCTGGATGGTTTGATGGCTGGATGGTTACAGTATTTTATCTTCAGTTGATGGTATGACAGAGCGGCGCGGTGGTGCAGTGGTTAGCACTGCCATCTTACAGCAAGAGGGCTGACGGATCAGTGACGGGTCCGTGCTGGGTCTTTGGCTGAAAGGAAATCCCCTGCGATGACGTAGTGAATGGGGGGGCGACTTGTAACGCCCCTATAGCATATGTGGAAACCTGTTGCAATGGTTTATCTATCCACCAGCTGGAGCAGTGATTATTGAAGCTGAAGTGGTCGTAACCTACTGCATCTGAAATCAGCTGACAAAACAAGACTTTCTGGAGCATTTCATGTTGGCAAAAGTTTTGGTTAGAGTCACATATTCTCAATACATATTCTCATATTCTTGCTTTTATTTCTAATAATACATCAAACCAATGGAGACAAACTGTAAAAGAAAGGCGATAATAAATGTTGAAGATTATGTTTCACGTCATAAACTGTGTGAACTCGCTTTAGCAAGCCTCTTTAGCTCCGAGAGCTTTATTTTCCCCATCAAAACTTTTTTATTGAACTAAACAGTAAAATGGGGAACAAAATGTCAGGGAGAGTAAACAAAACAGTGCAGAGAAAATAGAAAGAAGCTCAGTGAGCTATTGTGACTGACTAGCAGTTAGCAATTAGCTTGCCAGCTAAGGTGGTTCACCAACTGGCTGTGCAAATAGTCACTCAGTCACAGTACAGAAAGAAATATTTCGGGAAGACACGCTGATTAATTTTGCTGTGACCAGGACTTTACGCCTCATTTCAAGACAGTTTTGTTATGTGTCCGTAAATCCCGATAGTATACAGATTCTGCCCCCTAGTGTTCAACGCAAGGAAATGGATCTCTTTACGGATGGATAGAAACACCACCCCATATATGGTAGAGAAGTTACTACATAGATATTTTTATATCTATGAGTTACTGTCTGTTTTTCGCCGTCCAGTCTAGATGAGTCACATTTATAACGTTACATTTTTTCTTCCAGTTGATACGTACACAAAGCTATGTGGAAACGAGGTGTTAGCATCAAGTCCATGACCTCTGACTGTGACATTGACATGAGATTTGAGTTTGATTTGTTTGGTAACACTCATGAACTGCTGCACTACAGTCTGATGAAAACTGATATTACCTTATTACTGATATACCTATATTTCACACACTCCTACATCACAGCTGGTTTCCCTGCTCTCTTTACATCCGTTTTGTCTTAGCAAATTCCAGGTAACCAACATGCTGTTACTCTTTACATGTCACTTTATACTGATAATTGATTATGGAGTCAAAGGCAGGGGCCGGTACAGTCCGCTACTCCGTACCACTAAAAGATTCCGGTACGCAGTATCGGGAAAAGGGGAGAGCAGCTGCCTGCCAAAACCTACATACAACCCGTCCCTCAGGATCGCATTTCCAACAAGAAAACACATCTGCCAACATCAGGTCAACATGCAGTTAGTTACCTCCGCCAAGGAGGTTCTGTTTTCGGTTCGGTTTGTCTGTTTGTTTTTACATGCATTAAGGTCTTTTCAGACGGGGATCGACACTCCGCTTGCGTACTTGCTTGGATCCGCAGGGTCTGACTGCGCTCCTCATCCAGACAAGCGCTCTGCGAGTAAACGCCAGGCGCTCTGCGTGGCAACCATGGAAACGGCATCTGAGCACTACTGTAGTCTTTGTATCCCTGCCGGTACGACTGTGTGGTATATCAAATATCCCTATTAACAGCTTTATTTGTTGACACATCTGGCAATGCTGTTTCACTTTCATTAACATTGCCAGATAGGGCATTGGTGCTGCATTCATGTGGTGTCGGAATAATCCGAAATACGAGTTCTCGACTGGTAAAATTCATGTGAATGCCCCCTAAGTAAAACAACAACTCAAAACTTAAAAAGTTTTGTCAACATTTACAAATTATTCTGCAGCACTTTCACCATTTAAATAAATAATTTGCTATACATGATGTCAAGAGTTTCTAATATCTTTCTCCACCATAAAGGCATTGATTCGTGTTCAGGGATGCATGAAGCTGGGGGGTGGGAGGAGAACAATATCAAGCGATCAAGGTTGGGGTAGCCTAGTAGTACCGGCAAGAACTTCAATCTACTTTAACCCCTGGTCAAAGGTTTTGTACCTTCAGTGAGTCTTGTTCCACAGTCTTCATAACTCCTATTATCAGCCACAGAAAATATCCTTATATAACAACATCCCTGTTTCCCTCGGTTTTAAAATAAGAGAATCAAGCACACGCTCTGTTATGCTGCTATTACAAATAACCAGCAAATCATAATATAGAAAATATCCATGTCAAGCAGAGCACTACTGAATCATTCATAATGGGTGACGATCACTGTTGTGTCCCATTTTATCAGCTGAAAGGCTTCCAGACGAGCCTGATCTGCCACTAGAAAATAATCTCATCCCCATTCGTGCAGAAAGAGGAAGGCTTTGATATGAAACTCAATGATCCACATGTTGCAGTGAAATGACGTGAAAATGATGTTCTTGTGTAGGAATCCTGATGAAATTTAATGTGCATGTGGTTGGTAAAATATTGCATAAAGAAAGCGTCACATTTCTTATTATCTGTTTGTTACAACCCCGGGTGTTGTTTGTTCTCATCAGCTACTGGGTCCTGATGAAGCAAATGTAGTGTGGAGATTTAATAAAGGACAACAGCTGCAATCCCCAGGTGTTAACACTCCTCAGAGACTCGGTGTGATCGCGTTGCCTCGGTTGTTTTGGGGTCACAACAGGTTGTAAAAGCACCCAGAAGCTGACACAATTAGCTAATTTTCACCAAAGGCTCAAACTGAAATGTGTTATATTGTGACGAAAGTTACATGTTGGCAACTTGTTAGCAAAGTTTAAAGGTTCTTGCCATAATTGCATGACCTTTAAGTCTTATCAAAATGTTGTGAAAACTATTACTAAACAAAATGAGTTTCTGCATTTAGGCGTCAGTGAAATGTGGAATGCAATCTGCTCAACAGTGTTAATAAGCTTTAGAAAAACTCCATCATGCACTGCAGGGATAAATAATGATTATGTGTTGAACTGGTTTGTGTCCCCACAGATCTATTTAACTTCTGTTTGTTATTCCGGGACACTAAAAAACATTAATTCTCCTTGTTGTATAACTGATTAGGAGGAAACGACAAATACTGTACATCAGTTTTTGCAAGGATGTATTAATTATATTTTACTAGGGCTACCAATCGATTAAAATATTTAATCACGATTAATCACATGATTGTCCATAGTTAATTGTGATTAATTGCAAATTAATCACGATGGACAAAATGTACCTTAAAGGGAGATTTGTCAAGTACTTAATACTCTTATCAACATGGGAGTGGACAAATATGCTTACTTTATGCAAATGTATGTATATAGTTATTATAAGAAATCAATTAACAGCACAAAACAATGACAAATATTGTCCAAAAACCCTCACAGGTACTACATTTAGCATACAAATATGCTGACCATGCTGGCCATGCCAGTTTTTCCTTGCCAGAATTTAGCGCATGTTTGGAGCATTATTTAGCCTCCTTCACGTTCGGTTGGTATCAATGGATTCCTTAGGTTTTCTAGTTTCATATGATACCAGTACCTTCACTCTACAGTAGCTTTAAAACTGAGCCCACTACAGCCTAAATTTGCAAGTTGCTTTAATGCGTTAAAGAAATTAGTGGTGTAAAAATGAATTTGCGTTAATGCGTTATTATTGTGTTAACTTTGACAGCCCTACATTTTACTGAATCCATACAGAAAAACTGGATACCACCTGAATTTGCTTTCAAAACTCTTCACAATTTTCAAAATGTTGAAAAGGTCTCTCTACCAACATGCAGCTCAGCACAACAGTTAATCACACAACCAAAATCACTTTTGTACCAGAATATTTGTCAGTCATAAGTCAAATGTATTTAAAGCACATTTATTAAAAACAAAAGGTGTTAACCAAAGTGCTTTACAGAGGAATTTAAATGCAATAAAACATTTCAAACCAAAATAGATGAAAATGTAACATACTAAATTTAAACATTGTCATTATTATATTAACAATTAAAGAACTACTAAAATCAACTTTTGGATTTTGAAGTGGTGAGATGAAAAAGATCTGACAGTAAACTTTAAAGGTATAATATTTTACAGTTATCGGTTGATGTTTCTAAACACACAGTCATGCACTCTCCCGAGAAAGACAGATAGAGAGAGAGAAACAATGGTAGAGCGGGTTATGGAGTGAATGAAGAGAGGGAACGGCGTTAGCGAGAACAAAGCAGTCAATCAGAGAAATAAAACTTAATTTTTTTTTGTGATTGTTTTACAGCGATTACGTTCCAAAAACACACCCACACATCTGACGACCCTGCAGGAAGGTGTTGAGTTGCTGGATTTTGAATGAACGCAGCTGAGGGGCAGGCTTCATCCTGTCCTCTCAGCTTGGTGTGTGTGCCTTGGTCAAACTGACACACCGATATTGGCACACAGCAGAGGAGAAAGAGAGGAGCATGGGAAAAACTGATGAAAACACACAGCGATGTAACAACCCATTCTCGTACATCAAATTTGGCCGCTTTGTATCTGACAGAGCAGTGGTATTTAACCTGGGAATGGGACTTGGCTGCACACCCTGTTTATTGGCTGGGGGTAACACCCCCACGTGGGGCACAAAGCCTCTTTGCTGATGCCCCAACACATTCTCGTCCCAACACATCACATACCGCTGCTTTTTTCACGCCCCTTGGCATCACTTTTTCATCATCAAAACCACTATGGTTCCCCTTGGCGTCATTTTAGGATTAGGCAACAAAACCACCATAGCTAGGTTTAGGAAAGAACCAATGGTTGGGCTTAAAACTACTATGTTTCTACAGTGAAAATGACATTGAACATTGTGAACATGGGACACGAACAAACAGCTGATTGTAATGTGACGCACGAGACACAAACTTCGGTCTCCTGGATGAAAGCCTTGTGTTTGTTGGACCCATTCACCTCCCCTCCTGCCTGCCCGGTGTGTCTCTTTTGCTCTTTAAACTACGTCACCATACTCCCAGCGCATTGTCTCGGAGCGTTTACTGTTGCAGCAGATGGAACGCCTGGTGCTTTTCATACCGGCGCTAAAGGGTGCTTTGTGCGATGGTATCGAACGCCAATGGCCGTGTCAAAGCCTCGGTATTTGACGCCCTGGGAATGACAATGGGCTGGACGCCCAGAATAGTCCTGACTACAGCAAAATAAGAAGAAAAGAGAAAATACAGGCAGAAGGCTGCGTCTCTGCAGATACAGAAACCACCACAAGCTTGTAGTGGGTCAGAAGTGATGACTGAGAGGGATTATTTTTGTATGAGTCTATACATTGTTTGAGGAAAATGTTGCATAGTATACCTTTAAAAACAAAATTAATTATATATTTCACTGGTAACCAGTGGAGGGAGGCAAGTACACTAGTACAGGGGTGATGTCGTCTCTGTTCTTGGTACCAGTGAGGAGAAATTTTCGTTCCCAATAATAGTAACTTCAACTTTTGGCCATCCAGCATTTCACATCCTCAGGACAACTTAAAAGAGACTGGAGATTCTGTGTTTTGAGGAAGTATAGCAGCGTGTCATCAGCGTAGAAGTGAAACGTAAAAACAAGGTGGAAGCCCAACAGCAGTCAGTGTGGACGACACTGTGGAAAACTTTTCCCCGCTTTGACACAAAATGCATTCAGTGACCAAACCTTTAAAATTTCATGAATTGCTTTCTCACTCAAAACTCAACCACCACCAAACCTCTGTGTATTTACGCTCCGTTTTACATGTTTACTCTTTTAAAAATGTATGTTGTGAGATTAACTGTTGTCCTGAGCAGCTTGTTACATACAGCAGTGTCTTCTCATTTACATCACACCTTCTGTCCTCTCTTGCCTCCTTTCTTCACCTTTTACTCTTTCACAGATGCAAAGGGGAAACAAACAAATATGTTTAATCTCATTACTCATATGAAGATGACATGAACATAGTTACTGTATTGTACTGCAAACAAAACACAGTATATTGCAAGTACAGTCCTCTAACACTCTCTCCAAAATTGGCCTCCATTGCAACCCGTTCTCACTCCCAACTCATCAAATATCTGGACAATATTTGTCATTGCTTTGTGTTGTTAATTAATTTCCAATAGTAAATATATACATACATTTGCATAAATCAAGCATGTTTGCCCACTCCCATGTTGATAAGAGTATTAAATACTTGACAAATCTCATTTTAAGGTACATTTTGAACAGACAAAAAATGTGCGATTAATCGCAATTCAATATTTTAAATGATTGACAGCCCTAGTAAATACACAGAGGTTTGGTGGTGGTTGAGTTTGAGTGAAAAGTCAATTAATATAATTTGTTGGATGTGGTCATTGTATGCATTTTGTGTCAATGAAAAAGTTCTCCACGTTTAGTTCACATTGAGTGTTGTTGTGCTGACTGTGTGAAGAGCTTTGACAAATTTTAAAAATCTGCTAAATAAAGTAGAGTCTGATGAACTCCTTCAGCAGTAGAGTGGATTTAAATTTTGATTGAGCACAAATACCTTTCGAATACCTAAGTTGCCAATGATTGAAGTTTTGGTGAAGAGCTGTAAACCCAGCCAGTGGCAGAGATTAAGAAGTTTCTGCTGTTCCCCACGTCCCTCAGGCCCAGGTAAGAGTGTCCGGCCTGACACTGTGAGCTCCGGGGTTTGATCCCGTTTGAAAGACTAAGCCTCTCTGCTCGGCAATCGGCATTGAAGAAATGGATTGGAGTAAACCCCTCTGATGGACTTGTGTCCTGTCCACAGGGATACACTTGTCCACCTAAACTGCTTCAGGCCACAGAGGTAGCTGATAAGCTCCCAGCCTCTGAGCTGCCTAACAGGGCTGTCAGTGCACGGCAAGGGGAATCCTGCAGCCTGTGACACAGAGCTCCAACGGCATACAGTTCATCAAGAAAGTTTTTAACCTTTAGTATTCACTTATATATGAAGCTACAAGAAGCCACACATTTTTCTAAAGGGGAAGGTGTGTTCAAACAAGATGCTTTCTCACCTGTAGTTCAGTTTGGTTCAGACAAAAGAGCATTGTTAGTTCAGTTCTTATTCACACTGAATTCTAACTAACTCACTGATTGGACAGTCTTAGTGATGTCATCCTGCATCATCAGCTCATTACCCACAGAGTTAAATCAGATTCAGATATTGGCGTTAGATGTCATATTAAACTACTTGCGCCGGCTGAATTTGTGTTACTACAGCTCTGCTAAGTGAAGGTCCATCTCTCGGGGCAAGTATCCTGGTGGCGGGGAGGAAGAAGCAAAAATATGAGTTGTTTTCTCATTTATGCCACTTTGGATTTAATGCAATAAACAATCTATCAAAACGTACACAGACCGTACAGCCCCGGTTAATGGCGCAGTAAACACACAGATGGCTAAATTAAACTATATATTAGGGCTGTCAATCGAAAATATTGAATCGCATGATTGTCCATAATTAATCGCGATTAATCGCAAATTGATTGCACATTTTGTATCTGTACAAAATTTAAATTAAAGGGAGATTTGTCAAGTATTTGATACTCTTATCAACATGGGAGGGGGCAAATATGCTGCTTTATACAAATGTATGTATATATTTATTAATGGAAATCAATTAACAACACAAAACAATGACAAATATTGTCCAGAAACCCTCACAGGTACTGCATTTAGCATAAAAAATATGCTCAAACCATAACATGGCAAACTCAAGCCCAACAGGCAACAACAGCTGTCAGTGTGTCAGTGTGCTGACTTGACTATGACTTGCCCCAAACTGCATGTGATTATCATAAAGTGGGCATGTCTGTAAAGGGGAAACTCGTGGCTACCTATTTGAAAATGGCCATGACAGTTTTTCCTTGCCAAAATTAAGCGTAAATTTGGAGCGTTATTTAACCTCCTTCCCGACGAGCTACTATGACATTATCTTCACTCTAGCTTTAAAACTGAGCCCGCTACAACCTCCGGAAGATCGATTGTGTTAATGTGTTAAAGAAATTAGTGGCGTTAAAACAGTTATTAACACCATAACTTTGACAGCCCTATTATATATATGAAGATTATAAGATAGCAGTGTTATTTTGACCGTCTCTCAGAGTTTCAGCAGTTTTGTTGAGTTTTCGTATTCTTGCCCTGTTGTTAGTTAGTAGTTGGCTGTAAGATGACTGTAAATTTAGATTGTATGGACCGAGTAATATTGCACCATTAAAGAAATTAGAGAATCAAAAACAATCCTATTACAAACATATTATTTTCAGGAAGCTGGAGAATGATCACTGTATACTATAGGACAAATATGAGTATGCCTAATTATGTTTGTGTCATGTGTTTGGGTTTCTTGGTTGCATAAATGACATAAGGAATGTTGTTTTATATTAAGAGTTGGATCTGTATTGGAAAAGGATCTTGCAGTCTACAAAGTAAGCAGGAGGTAGATAAGAGATATGTGGGGAAGCCAGAGATAAAGCAAGAAAGTACAGTGTGATCTGCAGTGAAGTAAATTAGGAGACTGGGGAGAAAAAGGAAGAAGAGCACAGTGTGATCTGTGGCGGGAGGAGAAAAGACAGGAGGTGGAAGAAGAGAATGACAGGGAGACAAAGAGAAACAGAGAAGACAACAGAGAACAAGAGAGACAGAGATTGAAAGAGGAGAGAAATATGCGGATATGTCTGATATCCGGATGGCTCCGAGGCTTTTTCCTTCAGCCCCGCGGAGCTGAAGACTGAGAGTGTTGCTGCACTCAAGGAGGAGAGAGGCTGCATCATTAGGATGGAGAAAGACGGGGGAAAAAAGAGAAAGAAATCTTTTTTATTTAATTTCAAATATTCTTCATTCGCTCACATCACATTAAAAAAAAACTGCCACAAAACCCAGGAAGAATAGGAAATATGTTAAAGACACCTTTCTTAATCCATCTCCAGTCCAAAGAGCATCACAAATCTTTATATCAGCAGATGCTTATGAACGTCTCCACATCATTCATCATACTGTAATTATTGTTCTCAACTTTCCACAGGATGGTGTGGAGATGCGGAGTGAAACAGCCCAGTCGCACAGCAGTTTGTGAGATAGTCATGAAATTTAATGTATTGATTCCTGTACATAGACACGAATTTCACTTTTTTTTGGTGAAGGTCAGCAATAATCAATTCGTATGTAATCCATGTAATTGTGAACCAGGTAATATAGAGAGCGGCGAACGCCATGAAGGGAGGACATTGGTGTGGGTCAAAAAACACAGGACTTTCACCCAGGAGACCGGTGTTCATGTCCCGTGTGAAACTACAAGTCAATGTTGATTTATTTGTCACGTAACTTCCATACTTAAGTTACGGCACTTCCGGAGTTATTTTAACCCAACCGTGATCTTTTCCTAAAGCTAACTAAGTCGTTTTTGTAACGTAACTTCCATACTTAAGTTACGGTACTTCCGGTGTTTAAACCCAAACTGCGATCTTTTTCTTAACCCAACTAAGTAGTTTGTTGCCTAAGCCTAACCAAGTCGATCTATTCCTTAACCTAATTAAGTAGTTTTATTTTGAAAATACTGGAGCAGAAATTGACACGTGCGTCATGTTGCTGGACATTTGTAGGAAAACGCATAAAAAATATGTCGTTGAAAGTCGTGCTGAGCGTCACGAAAAAAAGGGGAAATTAGTGTCTGTGTACACAAATCAAATAGATACAATTTTGTGACTATTTCATCAACTGCCGTGAGACTGTGTTGCATGTGCAGGTGTGTTTTGATTTGTCATGGTCTCAGTCACTAATTTCTCTATTGACTGCTCTACTCTTCTATTATTGAAGAGTTCAGAAACTTGGATCAGGTGTTTACGTGCCACGATTTCCTGGTTTCTATCAGAGTACGGCAGGTAGCGTATCCTGGTTTCTCACAACCGGGACAAGGTCTTATCCAGGTTTCTCAAACAAGGATATGATGTTTACCACCAAGATACTAGTGCGCATGTAAATGCTCTCATTGATGAACTGTAACGAACTGTATTTAATGTGGATCACATCTGCTCAACACTGAATTTCAATTTATTTTATAGGGATGATGCAATTTAACATAGTTCCAACACAGATCATGAAACCGATGTGCTGCACAGATAGTTCATAGCTATTGCTAAATGTTCAACTCTTGCCCCAAGTTGGGCTTTTACATGTACAGTGTATATCATAAAACCATAATACACTACAAATATGGAAATACAATAAAATACACATCACACAATATACCACTGCATACAGTATACACCAATCAGCCAGAAATGGGTACAGCTCTGGTTTGCTTTTAGCCAGCACTTAAAGCTGAAGTAGGCGAGATTGGAGTAAATATGATTAAAAAAAGTTATTTTTATAAAACGGTCGCTATATCCTGACAGTAGTGCATGAACAGGTAACCTGAAAAAATCATGTGCCTCTGTGTCCTCTGGTGCTCCTAACAGAATCTGCAAGATTTCACAGACCGGAGGAAAACAACCAATCAGAGCTGATCTGAGGTCTGCAGTCCATCTGCTGTCTATGAGAATAAACATAACCATAAACAGTCTCCATGTTCAAATTAAAGACTCTATCAGATCTGTTATTTTGTCACATAGACCTTCGGTGGTAATATCTTCAGTTCACCCCAAATGTCAATGTATGGAAACATCCCCTCAGTGAATGTGTGTGTGAAGGTGTGTATGTGTGTGTTAGTATCAAGATCAGAAAATGAAAGCTTTCCTCTGATCCAGTCCAGATTCACTCTGATCCTCTGGAGCTTCTTCTGCACTAGAAGAGCAGTGGTTGGAGCTGGTGGTGACCATGCTGAATATTTACCTTCATCGAACATTATGCTCCATAATCCAGACTGTATGACTCCCTTTCTCTGGACAGACTCTCCTAACACACCCAGTATCCAGTATGTACTGTCTCCAACCTCGACATCCCAGCTGTGAGTCCCTGAGTTAAAGCCCTCAGAGCCCAGGACAGAGCAGTAAGACTCAAACCTCTCTGGATTATCAGGAAGCTGCTGTTCCCCCCCTCGTATCCCACTGGTCAGATCTTCAGACAGGATGAGTTCTGGATGAGCAGTGTTTGGGTCCAAAATCACAGGAGTGTAGGAGACCATCGCCTTCATCTTGTTCCAGATGTTGAAGGTCAGGTTGCCCAGGTGTTTGGCCTCGTCTATCAGAGCTCCTGAGAGCAGCTGTGGATCCTCCAGCAGGGGGCGCTGCTGGACTCTTTCCACTGCAGCCTTGTAGTTGTGCAGGAATGAGACGTCTTCAGCTCTCAGCTCCTCCTCTGTGGCTCTGACTGTGTCTGAAAGAGCTGCTATCTCTCTGCTCAGAGCCTCCATCTTCTCCTTCATCATCTGACTCTTCTGCTCCTCTTCCTCCCTCAGCGCAGAGATCCTGGCCTCCTCTTCATCGACTAGAAACTGGTGGAGCTTCTTAAACTGCTCCTTAATCTTACTCTCTGTGTGTCGGGCCTGGACCTTCATGTGTTCTGCTGTTTGATCAGACTTCATTTTAACTTGTTCAAAAACCTTCAATTTCTCTTTTAAGAGCTTAAGAGTTTCCTGAAGTTCCTTCTTGTGTTGCCGTGCAGCTTCATCGATGGGTCTGATTCTGTGGTTGGTGTGTTTTTCTGAATCTCTGCAGACGAGGCACACTGGCTGCTGATGGTCCAGACAGAAGAGTTTGAGTTTCTCAGAGTGCAGACTGCAGAGAGCCTCTGAAGCTCTCTGATCTCTCTCCAGTAAAAAGGCCTCACACAGGTTCTTTAACACCCTGTTACAAGGTGGTTCTGAGGTTGAAGATATCGTATTGCAAACTGGACACTCGCGTGTTGGTTTCTCTCTCCAACAGCTCTTCAGACAGTCTTTACAGAAGCTGTGGCTACATGACAGAACAACAGGATCTCTAAAGACGTCAAGACAGACCGGACAGCAGAGATCCTCCTCTAATCTGTAAGCCATTTCGTCTCTGAGTGAAGCTGAAAACACAGCAGACAGAAAGTATATTTAGTCCTGGCTCCACTCCCTCCTCTACTAACTTCACTGAAATTTACTTTATCTTTGAGTCGTGTTTTTAGTTAAACTCACCTTCAGTGTGTGGAGCGTCAGCAGGTTAAAGCAGCAGTGTTGTAGTTTTCCACTTTTCTCTCCTGTAGATGAACTCACTCAGAGGATGTTGTTAGTTTGGTCTGAATGTGAATCTGATCGTCTGGTTTTCAGTCTGTGCGTCTCTCATTAAAGAGGAAGTATAACAATGTGTCTCCTTATTTGTCCCGGGTGAGTCTGGTGAGGGGTGGAGCTTCGTCCTACATCCTGTGCTGAATGCTGTTCCTTCATCTATAACACAGGGGTGTGTTTCATTCCGAAATACAGATCCACCACTCGGTATAGACAGCAAGCTGTTTATGTTTATTTTCATAAGTAGTTTGAATGTAGGTTGAATATAGTGTAGGAGTTAAAATATAACTTTAACACAATAGAGTGAATATATAGATCAGCAAGTGGGGGGGCGAAGAAATTAATTAAATGTCTGTATGAGATCAAGTTTGCAATAGTTGCAGCCATTGTGACTCTTTGAATAAACATATCTGTGTTTTTTATTCCTGTCCTTAATAGTCTAAATACCAACTGATATTAAATCAGAACCATCTCTATTATTTTTGCAGCTTTGTAACATTTTTATCTGTCAGTCCACCACTTTGCTTCAGACTGAAATATATCAACAATTATAGGATGGATTGTGAAGAAATGTAGTTCATCATTCATGTTCCCCTCAAGATGAATTGGAATCATCTGACTTTTCCTCCAGTGTAATCATCAGGTCAACATTAATGTGTCCAATACTTTGGTTTATGACCAAATTAGCTAATGGCATTTACTGCTAATTAGAAAATGCTAGCATGCTAACATGCTAAAGTAAGGTATTGAGGGTGCTAAACGTCAGCATGTTAGCATTGTCACTGTGAGCGTCAAGCCCCAAGGAAGAGTGCCGGTCGGTGAATCAACTTCTCAGTATGAACACTTGAATAGCCCTTATTTAAATCATTAGGTCCTAAAAGTTGTAAAATGCACTAACAGACAAATCCAGAGTTATTTCCCTCTGTTCATGTGAATGAGACCCAGACCGAGGCTGGAACGAAGCTGGGAGGCGGAGTTAAAGGAAACGCTACTGCGCCTGCTCTATGGGCCTAATGGATGCGGAAGATCGCCGGATGATCCGGGTACTTTATCACTGTCGAGCCATTTTGGCACTGTGCCACTTGGTAACTCTCATATGAATGAACGGGAGCCCGCCTACAATGCTGCATCCAGTTCTCTTTATACATCCATGGTGAGCATGTTAGCATGCTGACATTAGCATTTAGCTCAAAGCACCACTGTTGTTGTAGACTATTAGTCTGGTATAAACTCAAACTACAATCTTTTCCTGATCATAACAGATTAGTTTTTGTGCATAAACGTACTCAACCATTAACCTTAGCGGTAACAGTTTTAGAAATGAGGTTGTCTTCCCAGTAGGGATGATGACACACAGCATTTTTTGTTTTGTTTTAAGCTACTACAGGGAATTTAATTTTGTGTTGATTTTGGCGGTCCCTGTGGACAAAAGTGGTAGTGTTTCCGAGCACCAGAGTCCCTTTAGAAAACCTCTCGTTTAACTGCAACAGCTCTGACAGTCTCCTTCACGCAGTCCTGGTTCTGGTTCTCCTGTGCCTCTCTCTGATCATCAATGCGGCCTGGGCCTGCAGCGCTGGTTGTTGGTGTTGGCTCCCAGCGGGGACCGACGGAGCAGTGATGCGACACTCTGTGTGGAGTGTCAGCAGGTTGAAGCAGCAGTGTTGTAGTTTTCCACTTTTCTCTCCTGTAGATAAACTCACTTAAATGAAGTTGTTAGTTTGGTCTGAAGGTGAATCTGATCGTCTGTTTTTCAGTCTGTGTGACTCTCTTTAGTGAGGAAGAATAACAAACTGTTTCCTGGTTTGTCTCAGGTGAGTCAGATGATGTTTGCTTCACCAACACAGGGGTGTGATTCATTCCAAAGTTCAAAAGAGAACACCTACCAGTAAAAGTTACTGCTTAACAGGTGTAATTTCATTTCATCCTTCACGGAGCTTATAAAATATCATTGATTGGGGCTGAACAGGGAATGTTTGGCTGAGGCCCCTGTCCATGAGGTCATTAACTCCCACCCCTGGAAGAATTTTTCGTGCATCCCGGAGGAGACTGGGGACATTGAATCTGAGTGGGTTATGTTCAAAACCTACAATGTGGAAGTGACTGCTAGGAGTTGTGGTCAGAAGGTCATCAGTGCCTGTTGTGGCAGCAACCTAAGACCCCACTGTTGGACAACGGCGGAGGCTGTCAAGCTGAAGAATGAGGCCCGGGGATCTCCGGAAACAGCAGACGGGTACTGCAGCTACGGCGGTTGCCAAAGCAAAAACCCGGGTGTGGGTGGAGCTCGGGGAATCTATGGAGTATGACTTTCGGTTGGCCTCAAGGAAGTTCTGGCAAACAGACGACTCAGAAATGGAAAGCAGTGCTTGGCTCAGGCTGTCTTTCAGCAAGGGAGGAGAACTGCGGACCCGGACTGTGGATATTGTCAAGCGGTGGAAAGAGCACTTTGAGGAATTCCTGAACCCAACTAACACGTCCTCCGTAGAGCAGGCAGTGTTCGAAGACTCAGGGTAAGACTTTATCCATTATCCTTTGCAGAGGTTGCTGAGGTAGTCAAAACGCTCCTTGGCAGCAAAGCACCAGGGGTTGATGAGATTCACCTTGAGATCCTGAAGGCTCTGGACATTGTTGGGCTGTCTTGGCTGACACACCTCTTCAGCGCCGCATAATGGTCGGGGACAGTGCCTGTGGAGTGGCAGACCGGGGTGGTTGGTTTGCACTTTAAAAAGGCGGACCAGAGGGTGTGCTCCAATTATCAGGGTATCACACTGCTCAGCCTCCCTGGGAGATTTTATTGCGGGGTGCTGGAAAGGAGACTCCCGGAGACAACCGATTGTTGAACCTCTGATCCAGGAGGAGCAATGCGGATTCCATCCTGGCCGTGGAACAGTGGGCCAGCTCTTTACCCTTGCGAGGCTGTTGGTTGGGTCATGGGAGTTTTCCCATCCAGGCTACTTGTATTTTGTGGACTTGGAGAAGGCTTATGACTATGTCCCCCCGGGGAGTCCTGTGGGTGTCACAAACTTTTGCGAAAGGGTGCCTCCGTGCATCGGTTTCCGTTGCCGTGGGGCACTTACCAAACGGTATTTGACGAGTTGGGAAGGAGAACGGGTTGGGTGGACAGATCTAGCTCTTCTTTCATCCCACAACTGAATGTAAACAAATACAGAATAAAACACAGGGCTCAAGTTGTAGCCCACAGCATACCTCACTGAATCCACAGCAACGTTTTACTTCCCAAAGCATTATGGGAACTGTAGTACCAAAACTTAGAGCATGATTATCCCCCAGAAACAAGACATAGAATAACAATAATAGATGTGACGAAATCAATTAATATAATTTTTTTTCATGTTGCACTATGAATATATCTTTTTGACATTTCTATGATTGTCTCATCAACATAGTTTTTATATTCCTGGAACACTCTCCTCTATACATATTGTTATACAGATATACAGTGTCAAAATTCAAAAACTGTTCCTTCTAATAACACAAATATTCAGCTACAATAGTTGCGTGCATCAGTGTGTGGGTTTGTACAGTACATGTGTGTTTAGTGGGTGTGTAAGCTGCAAGGGTGTGTGTGTGTGTGTGTGTGTTTGCAGAGGCTTGACGTCAGCAGGCAGCCAGCTGCTGAGTGGAGCGGTGACATCCTGGCCTTTGCTGCTTGTCATTACCTACCTGGTCCAAGAAGAGCAGAATACAAATGAGGAGAGAAGAAGGGGATACACGCGATGCACACACACACACACACACACAGGCTGAGAGTATACATACACAAACACACATGCATGGACACACTGAAGCGCATAACTTACACATGCAAACATACACAGAGGCAGACAGCGAGGCCGAGAGCAATGCAGTCGTGAGGGAAGGAAAGAAAAGCTAAGAGACAGGCAACATGGACGGAGTGATGCAATGTATGATGGAGAGAGAGGGAGGGAGGGAATGCGGGTGAAGAGAGGAGGATGTGAAGGAGGCTTGTTGCTGCGTTCAAGAGGCCAGTTTGAGGAACAAAACACAAAAGCAAACAGAAGGAAGGGAAGAGAGGCACAAATACCCTCCCACGCAACGCAGGTGCAACACTTAGAAGTAACTGACACTAATGAATGGGAGAGAACCCATATAGAACATGCACTCATACCGCCTGTATATTTATGTATGTACACACATGAACATGCACATCTATAACACTGACACAAAAAGAGAACGAAACTTCATTAAAATCTAATGCAAGCCACATGAGACATAATAAAGATGATTTGAGGATCAAGATTTCAATATTTAACAAGGTAAACATAACTAGAGTAGGTTTGGAGGCAATAGGATTAACAGCAGGATGTGCTTATTATATATCTGCTGGAACCTGCTTCATTATTTTCATGTAATTACAAAGCAGCAGAGTAGAAATGAAGCATAAAAACATGAAATAAACTGATTGGTGTTGAGCTGCAAACGTAGCTGCCATCGTCACGTGCTATGGTGTAGTATAGTACCTTTAAAGAGGTCGTAACTGTTGTGTCCTGGTTCACCCTGTATTCACATACAGTGCCATTGCACTGACTGTATCTAGCAAGCCACACGTCGCTACTGCAATATGAACCCAAAATAAACAGATTGTGCTGGGATTAAGTCCAATAAACGGATCAAAAGGATGCAGAAATAACTAAATAATAATGTATTTGTAAAAAGTATGACTTTATGCTTTGTCAGGTCTGTCCGCAAGACGACAAGAAAAAAACTTAAATTGCTTGGTTTGTGAATGGAGTTTGGATTGATAAGTGCCAGGCTATGCAGCTGCTCCATCAACACTCAACATAAAGTCATCTAGGCATAAATACAGCAGCAACGTTGTTGTTTATACCATAGACAGTCTGTGGTTTATACACATACATTTATACACAGAGTTTGGTCCGGTCCATGCAAAGACATGATGTACTATCATAGCTCTGGGTGATCACAGACAACTATATTTTTTTCCTCCATTTCTGATTCAACAACCTCAGGATGCCAGTGACGACAGCAGGAGAATGTCAACACTGATAAGCTTTCACAACACAGCGTCACACAAATGTCTTTCATGAATGGCCATTCGGGTCTATTCACATCTATTTGCCTCTTTGCATTGACTTTGTATGTAATTGCGCCGCATGAAATGTTCGCTTTGCTGTCTTGGTGTGAATGTGCCATAAGTCCTGAGGAGAGGTCTCATCAGGAAAAACATGTTAGAAACATATTTGTGGATGTATGGGCCACAACTTAAACCCACATTACCACACAACAATAAAACTTTACAACAAACATAACTTTTAGATAAATAAACAAAAAAACGTTTTAGTTAAATGCTTTAAATGTAAACTGTAACTGAGGGAACCGGTGTTTCAGGTTTTAAGTGATACACAAGACCTGAAGTGTCTCTTCTTTTTTTGGATTTAAAAGAGCAAAGTGCCCCTGGCTTTGACTGCAACAGGAGGTGAGCTATTGAATATTTGATCTGCTGAATTTGAATCAGAATACATAAAGCTTGTGCACCCACATATGTACGTTTCATCTTAAATAAGTGGATCATAAATTTTTTACGCTGCTTCACTTGTTTCGTAAACCTCAAACAAACTTCTGCACCTTATTTTCCACACAAAACTCAACTTTTTTTAAGTTAAACACACAAACTCATGCACACTCTCACAGATGCATAGACGTCCGCCTCTGTGTACTCTAGCGCAGGGTTTGTAATATCAAATAATGTTGAGGGATTAGCCCCTGTGTGCTTAACAGGGTCCCATTCTCACGCTGATAAAAGCTGTTTGCTGTACTCTGAATGGGGATTTGCTGTATCTAAATGTAACAGAAGTATATTGTGTGCATTCTCTGATGTGAATGCAATGGCTGACTCATTCAGGATTAAGCACTGAGAGAATGTGCTTTAAATTCAGGGTCCCAGGTGACACAAGGCATGTAGGCTACAATGGACAGGTGAGATGTGTTTGTGTGTGAAAGGAAATACGCCTCACAGCCGAGACGGAAAATCCTCCTTTCAGATCAACATATTATGACGTATATTCAAGTTTAAACACATCCAGAGTTTAACATCATGTTATTTTGTAGCGTTACCTTGAATAACAGCAGTCCAAATTCAAAACAAGAATCATGTATATCCCACAAAATCAATGCATATTTAATCCACGTAATCATGAACCATGAAGTATAGAGAGTGTCAAATGCCGTGCCGCCCTGTACACGAATCAATACATAAAATTTCGTGATTATTTCACAAACTGCTGTGCGACTGGGCTGAAACAGATGTTTAGGCTTAAATGACTGATGCTGTTGTCTTTCTCGAGAGGACAGTCTCGATGTTGTTCAGATATCCACATACTTTAGGGTTCCCTCAGCCTTTCTTGCCTACATCACATTACATCCGTCAGTCCTCAGTGAATAAAACAGGAAGCACACACACGTGCATATCAACAAACTTCATGAATATTGAGGACGCGTGTTGGTAGTTCAGATAAATGAGTAACAGCTGCTATCAAACTCCACTATAGCTGCTGAAAATATCTCTACATGATATCATCTACACGCACCTTTTATGAAAACATAAATGATTTACAATCACAGGTTTCAGAATCAGTTTTATTAGCGTGGCGTTTTAATGGAGAGCTCTTGTATACGGTGACATCCGAGATTAGAAGACAGAATCTGCTGTGATACGTACGCACTTCATGAATTAATCAGCGGAGGAAAAGTGTTTTCTTCAACCCCTCAGAATAGCTCATTTCCCAGGAGACTCATGCATCTCCTTATGTGAAATGCCAAGGTCAAACAGCGGACACTTGTTTTAGTCATTTCGGCTGAAACTGCCACCGTCCGACTTGATTAAACTGCATGTTTTAAAAGGTAGATCCACTGGTGTATAGAGACACCAGTGAGCAGGGTGGAGGAGGAAGAGGAGGAGGTCAGAGGGGAGGACAATATTTGCAATGCTAATATCATTTCTTCATGCAGCATGCATTTTATGGCACCCATTAATGTTTGTGTTTTCCACCCGTCTATCCTCTCCTCCTCCTCTCCTCCTCCTCTCTCCTCGCTTGTCTGACTTCCTATTTATTGTCTTCTCCTCTCTCATGTGTTCTACCTTTCTTTACTTCTCTCCTCAAAGCATCGCTGTGTCTCTGTACAACCTCAGAGCTGCTAGCACGGATGGAGACTCTCAGTCTGTGTTTTTTTCAGTTGCCATGACTGTCGCTGTGTTGCTCCGCTGACATTTGCAATACATAAAAGTTTACACAAAATCCATCTAAAGCTAAAATGTAGTTTGTGAAAGAACCTTCTGATCACTAAAATTACAAAAAAAGAGAGAATAGTAACTCTTTTCTATCTTCCGAACATTTATTGGTATCTAGTCAGGATTTTCTGCCTTCACCCCAACACAATAGAAGTCAGTGGAATTTGGTTTGTGCTGCCAACATCTCTGAGAAAAAGTAAATTAAAAAACTTCAACAGCAACATCTCTTTTCACAAAAAGATTGACCTCACTGTTTAATTGCTGACCTTGCTTTCTACTATTTTGCTAAAAAGAATTTCCAATGAAAACTTTTCACAGCAAGGTTGAAGGATTATCCACCGAACCAGAACCAGGACATTTTCTCTGTCAATGCTTTTTGTGTATTTAAAGGGTGAAGTGACAAATAGACATATTTTACATGTAAAATACATGTTTTCTACATTTGGTTGTAATTTTTGCTATTTCTGTTGCCTGATTGAGAAAGATCTTTTATCATTTTCTTAAATTGCAGTCTGTTGAGCTTTCAGGGCAACTGTACAGTTGCGCTGGATACTGAAAACAGAAAACACACACACACACACTTGTAAGGGGTGCAGCTGCTGCCTGTGATCTGAGGTTGTATTTAATATTATTGCCAAGGTAAGGAACATGACCTCTTGGTTGGGGCCCAGCTGTGCAGCGGCTTCACGTAAATCACTGAGTTATTCATCTCTGCAGACATAGTCTGGAGTCCTGTACTGTACATGTGCTGCTGTTTTTTAAAAGGGACATATCGAGAAAAAACTCACTTTTTCAGTGATTGTGCCTACCAACCCAAAAAATGTGAAATAAGACAACACAGTCATTTTTTTTGGGCTGCCAGATCAGAAAACATGTGATTCAACAAGCCATTCAGATTTGGCTCCCCTTCCTACGTCACATGCAGGCTCATTGGCATATATCGCCCACAACTTGAGAACTACCTTTGCAAAGGTGCACCATATTTTTCTCACAAGCCAATCAGAGCAGACTGGGCCTTTTCATGAGGAGGTCTTAAAGAGACAGGTGCTAAAACGGAGCGTTTCAGACAGAGGGTGAATACAGGTATATTCAGACAGACAGTATGAGGAAAATAATGTGCTCTTTGAACATTAAAGCATGTAGACATGTTCTAGTAGAAACACAAAATACAAGTATGAGCCTGAAAGGAGCATGATACGTCCTCTTTAAAAGGAATGGAAACATGGAGATGAGCTGCAGGACTGTTCAAGTGGACCATTTGTTAAACAATATAGTTGTACAAACCATGATCTTTTTTCTAACCTTAAACAAGTAGATTTGTTGCCTGAACCTAACCAATCATTTCACAACGTTAACCATGTGGCATTGTGCATTTCTGCAAGCATGATATGATGCTAATGAAAATATTCATGAAACATATTCTTGATTCAGAAAAGTTGACATTCAACGTATCCTGGGGGTTTACAGAAATGTATTTTACCAACATTTTTTCTGGCAATTGGGTTGTTTCGTCCTTATCTGATCAAGGGTCTGACGTTTTGAGGCTCTCGTTGGGTTGATTGCAAAGCCCTCTGAGACAAATTTGTGATTTTGGGATCTATAGATAAGTTGACTTAACTGTTTTGCATACAAACATATAGTTAAATGCAGCAGTTGTCTGGTACTTATAGTAGTCACCCTGCTGATGAGATTTTTATAGCTGAAGGGTATTCAATATGCAATGAGAGGTTGCAGAAGAGAAAGAGTGGGTGGCTGAGTGCTTCGAGAGAGGATTCAGTTATAGAGACTCGTTGGTTGGTGTGAGATGGAGATTATTTCTGATGTAACAGAGTGATGAGATGAAAACATAAAGAAGGCAGAGAGATGGAGAGACTTAGACAGATGTCAGAGACAAAAAGAAAAGCAGACACACTGAAGCGGGGAGAGAGAGAGAGAGAGATGGTTGTGGCCTTTTTGCACTGAGGTGTCAGTTTGCAGCAGAAGTCCCTCCAAAGTCAACTTCTAAAGCTGTCAATCTGCAGCTGCACGCAAACAGAGGGTGAACTGTCTGCACTGCCTTCTATTAACTGTGGTTCATCTTGTTTCAGTTTCAGGTAGAAAATAAGATGCGTCAGAGGATAGCTCAGAATAGTATAACACATACTTTCTATACTAACAGTTGTCCTGATCGGGGACGGCTGAAAACTTTCTGGATGTTATTTATGTGGTAATGTGTTGTCATTAGGGCTGCCAATTAAATACATATTTAATCATGATTAATCACATGATTGTCCATAGTTAATCGTGATTAATCGCAAATGAATCGCACATTTTTTATCTGTTCAAAATGTACTTTATAGGGAGATTTGTCAAGTATTTGTTACTCTTATCAACATGGAGTGGACAAACACAAATATTGTCCAGAAACCCTCACAGGTACTGCATTTAGCATAAAAATATGCTCAAATCATAACATGGCAAACTCAAGCCCAACAGGCAGGTTGTTTCTTATAAAATAACAAAGTGTCAAACATCAGAAGGCAAACTGTTCCATTCTTCAGGTGCATAAATGCTAAATGCTACCTTATCAGACTTTCTGTCCTTTAAAAAGCAATTGTAAGGGGGCTGCATCAGGTATTTAGAGCTAACAGCCCTTTAACCCTAGATCACCTCCTGCTGCAACACACAAATGAACACAAGCGAGGCTCCGCTGGTGTCACATCGACCTGCGATCCAACACCGTGTAATCTGGTGAAACAGTCCATCAACATCATCCACCGACTTTCTCTAACTAAGGTGTATTGATTATATGCCATGGTGTGTGTG